>PVHO010019075.1:0-35000 GCA_004024885.1 Saguinus imperator
GAACACAGTCCTCTTCCATTAGGGCTTGTTCCGTTGCTGATGAGGAATTACTATCCCCTGTAGAGGGAGAGGGGTTCTGACTTTCAGTTTTCTCGGCCTTTTTAGGCTGTTTTTTTCCCTTTGTTGTGATTTTATCCATCTGATATCATTACAATTAGCGCCTTTCTCATTAAGTTCCTAAGAGGATGTCCAATTTATTAATTCCCAGTGCTGGAATCCAAGTAACCCACTGTGCCGGCCAAAACAACAGCGATAAGACTGATGGTGCTCTTCTGCCTGGGAATCTCCAGTCGGGCTTCCTTCTTGAGTCCGCAACAAGTGGCTCTGCCTTCCCGGAGCTCCAAACACCAGTCAGTAGGGGAACCAGTCCCGCTCACTGTGCACGAAGAGCTGCTGTGCAGAGGCGACAGAAAAACCGCTGCACTGGCCACAGTAGTCGCGCTGGCGACCCGTGGGGCTCCTCCACTGGAAATCTTCTGGTCCGTGGGCGATGAAAAGTTCTCTGAAAATGTGGCATCCTCACGTTTTCCGAGCTTTCACTGAAAGATACAATCCCGAGCTGATAGCGATCAGCCATCTTGGATCTCTCTCCTGATATATTTATTTATTTTAGAGAATGCCCTGCTCTGTCACCAAGCTGGAGTGCACTGGCACAATCTTGGCTCACAGCAACCTCCAGCCCCTGTGATCAAGCAATTCTTTCTCCTCAGCCTGCAGAGTTTCTGGGATCACAGATGAGTGCCACAACACCTGGCTAATATCTTTATTTTTAGTAGACATGGAGTGTCAGCACGTTGGCCGGAATGGCATTGAATTCTTGTCTTCGTGATCCACCTGCCTATGCCTCTCAAGGTGCTGGGGTTCAGGCACTAGCCACCGTGCCCTAACTTTATTTAATTATTGTTCAGTAATTAATTTATTTTCTTAGTGGCAGGCAGGCCATCTTTCATTTATTTATGTATATAAATCTACATTTGTTTAATTATTTTCATCATATTTTTTTTTAAATAGAGACAGGGTTTCTTTCACCATCTTGCCCGGGCTGCCCTTGATGTCCTGAGCTCAACTGATATACCCGTCTCAGGATTCAAATGGTTGGAGTATTAAAAGCATGAGCCACCAAGTGGCGCTATGTATTTATTGATTTGTTCACCCTCTTATTAATCAATTTATTTAGACGCAAACTTACATTTATTTATTTACTGATGTACTTATGGAGAAGAATGTCGCAGTTGTTATTGGTATATTTATTTACTTATTTGTTTGTTGGTATATTTTGAGGCAGAATTTGATTTATGTATTCATCTAACTATGTATTTATTTAGAGGCATGCTGACATTTACTCATTCATTTATTTGGACCCAGGATTACAACATTCAATTTTATATTTAGATTTTATTGTGGAGCCTTGCATTTATTTATTTATTTTCTTACCTATCTATATAATGATTTAGAGGCAGGCTTCCATTTATTTACGTAGACACTGGCTCACATTTATTAATTTGTTTTTTATTTTAGACGGATTCTTGCTCTATCAGCAGGCTGGAGTGCAGTTGTGCAATCTTTGCTTATTGCAACCCTTGACTCCTGAGTGTTAGCGATGCTTTTGCCTGAGCCTCTTGAGTAGCTGGGACCAAAGGTGCATGCTACCACGCCTTGTAATATTTTTGTATTTTCAGTAGAGATGAGGTTTCACCATGTTGGCCAGAATGGTCTCGATCTCTCGCCCTCCTGATTTGCCTGACTCGGCCTCCCAAAACTTTGGGATTACAGGCGTCATCCACAGTGCCCTGCATTTATTGACTTAATTATTTATATACCTACAGAAAGGCAGGTATTCTGGCATGTACATAAATATAGTTATATGTACATATACGTTTTCATATATATGTATATGTATAAATGTATGTCTACAAACATATATGCATACATTTATCTATTTTTGATTTAATTATTTTCACCTTATTAGTTTTTTAAATTGAGGCAGGGTATCTTTCCTTATCTTGGCCAGGCTG
Organism: Saguinus imperator; assembly: GCA_004024885.1. NCBI lineage: Eukaryota > Metazoa > Chordata > Mammalia > Primates > Cebidae > Saguinus > Saguinus imperator. The sequence goes on from PVHO010019075.1 coordinate 2,016, forward strand.
GTCTTGGCGTCCTGAACCCAGGCGAAATATATATTGCTAAGCTTATCAACTGGTGTAGATTACAAGCATTAGATGCCACACAGGGCTATTTATTGATTGATACATGTATCTATAAATTGATTTATTTAGAGGCAGACTATTATTTATTTGCTGACATACTTATGGAAAAGCAGGTCACATTTAATTCTATATATGGAGGTAGGCTTCAATTTATGTATTTATCTATCTAGCTATATAATTATTTTGATGCAGACTCACATTTACTCATTTATTTATTTAGACTCAGGCTGGCAATTTTTATTTACATACTTCTGTATTTCTGTGCAGGCTTGCATTGATTCATTTTCTTAACTATCTCTATGATGATATAAAGGCTGGCTTGCATTTCTTGATCAACTGATTGATTGATTTTAGACAGATTTTTACACTGTCAGCATGCTGGAGTGCAGTGGAGCAATCCTGGCTCCCTTCAACCTCCCACTCTTTGGTTCCAGCAATTCTTATGCTCCAGCATCATTCCTAGCTGAAACCCCAGGAGTGTGCCACCATGCCTGGCTAATATTGTTGTATTTTCAGTAGAGACCAGGTTTCTCCATGATGGCCAGGATGATCTCGAACTCTACACCTCGTGTTCCAACCATCTCGTCCTCCCAAAGTGCTGGGATTACAAGGCTGAGCCATATTTTCTGGACTTTATTTATAGATGTAATTACTGACATATTTAATTAGAGGCAAGCAGGCTGGCTGGCATTTATTTATTGATATTTTCATTGATTTATTTATTTGTATTCATCTTAGTATTTTTGTAAATAGAGACAGGGATTCTTTCAGCATCCTGGCCAGGCTGGTGTCGATTTCCTTCCTGATCTCAGGGGACATAGCTTGCTTAGGCTCCCAGTGAGTGGGGGATTAAAAACATGAGTCAGCAAGTGCGGATGCTCATGTATTGATTTATCTTTTAATTGATTAATTTAGAGGCAGAGTTGCATTTATTTATTTTCTGACGGTCTTATGGAGAAGCAGGTCTTATTTATTTACATATGTGGAGGCAAGCTTGGATTTATGTATTCATCTATCTACCTATCTACTTCTTTAGAGGCAGCCTGACATTTATCCATTTATTTATTTAGACCCAGAATGGCAACATTTATATATATACTTAGGTATGTGTGTGCAGGCTTGCGTTTATTCATTTTCTAAACGGTCTGTATCAAGATTTAGAGGATGTCTCGCATTTATCTACTTATTTGTTGATTCATTTATTTATTTTAGAGAAACCCTCGCTCTGTCACTGGGCTGGAGTTCACTGGCCCAATCATGGCTCACTGCAACCTCCAGCCTTTGTGATCAAGCAATCCTTCCTCCTCAGGCTTCAGAGTATCTGGGACCACAGAGGAGTGCCACCACGCCTGGCTAATATTTTTTATTTTTAGTAGACATGGAGTATCACCATTTTGGCCAGGAAGGCCTTTATTTCTTCACATCAGGATCCACCTGCCTATGCCTCCCAAGGTGCTGGGGTTACAGGCACTAACCACTGTGTCCAGAGTTTATTTAATTATTTGTTCAGTGATTGATTTGTATACATAGTGGCAGGCAGGCCGTCTTTCATTTATTTATGTATATAATCCTATATTTATTTAATTATTTTCATCGTATTTTTTTAAATAGAAACAGGATTTTCTTCACCATCCTGGCCAAGCTGGCCTTGATGTCCTGAGCTCATGTGATATACCCGACTCAGGATTCAAATGGGCAGAGGATTGAAATCATGAGCTACCAAGCGTAGCTATGCATTTATTGATTAGTCTATCCTCTTATTAATCAATTTATTTAGAGGCAAACTTGCATTTATTTATTTACTGATGTACTTACGAAGAAGCAGGTCCAGTTCGTTATTTGTGTATGTATTTACTTATTTGTTCATTGGTATATTTTGAGGCAGAATTTGATTTAGGTTTTCATCTAAATATGTATTTATTTAGAGGCAGCCTTACATTTACTCATTCGTTTATATAGACCCAGGCTTGCAACATTTAGTTTTTTATTAATTTTTTCGTGTTCAGTCTTGCATTTATTTATTCACCTACCTAACTATATAATTATTTAAAGGCAGGCTTTCATTTATTTACTTTGACACAGGCTCACATTTATTAATTTGTTTTTTATTTTAGACGGATTCTTGTTCTGTCAACAGAATGGAGTGCAGTTGTGCAATCTTTCCTTATTGCAACCCTTCACGCCTGGGTAACAGCGATGCTTTTGCGTGAGCCTCTTGGGTAGCTGAGACCAGAGGTTTGTGCTACCACGCCTTGTAATATTTTTGTATTTTCACTAGAGACGAGGTTTCACCATGTTGGACAGAATGGTCTCGATCTCTTGCCCTCGTGCTTTGCCTGCCTTGGCCACCCAAAATTTTGAAATTACAAGCGTTATCCACCATTCCCGGCCTTATGTATTTATTTATTTATTGACCTAGAGGCATGCAGGTCATCTGGCATGTGCATATATATACGTATATATGCATATACATGTACATATATATGTATATGTTTATATGTATGTATACTCACATATATATGTGTACATTTATCTATTTTTGATTTAATTATTTTCACCTTATTATTTTTTAAATTGAGACAGAGTATCTTTTTTTATCTTGGCCAGGCTGGTCTTGATGTCCTGAACTCAGGTGATATATATATGGCTCAGGTTCCAAACTGGTGTAGATTACAAGTATTAGCCTCCAAGCAGGGCTATTTATTGATTGATTTATATATCTATTAACTGATTTATTTAGAGGCAGTTTTTTATTTATTTGTTGACATACTTATTGAAAAGCGGGTCACATTTAATTCTATATTTGGAGGCAGCCTTGAATTTATGAATTTATTTATCTACGTATATAATGAATTTGAGGCAGACTAACATTTACTCATTTATTTATTTAGACCCAGGCTGGCCACCTTTATTTACATACTTCTGTATTTCTGTGCAGGCTTGCATTGATTCATTTTCTAAACTATCTCTAAGATGTAATAGAGACTTGCTTGAATTTCTTGATCAACTGATTGATTTTAGACAGATTTTTACACTGTGAGCATGCTGGAGTGCAGTGGAGCAATCCTGGCTCCCTTCAACATCCCCCTCTTTGGTTCCAGCAATTTGTATATTCCAGCCTCACTCCTAGCTAGGACCCCAGGAGCGTGCCACCATGCCTGGCTAATGTTGTTGTATTTTTATTAGAGACCAGGTTTCTCCATGTTGGCCAGGATAATCTCGAACTCTGCACCTCGTTTTCCAACCATCTCGTCCTCCCAAAGCGCTGGGATTAAAAGGCTGAGTTATATTTCCTGGACTTTATTTATATATGTAATTACTGACTTATTTAATTAGAGGAAAGCAGGCTGGCTGGCATTTATTTATTGATATTTTCATCGAAGTATTTAGTTGTATTCATCTTAGTATTTTTGTAAATAGAGACAGGGTATCTTTCCCTATCTTGGCCAGGCTGGTCTTGATGTCCTGAACTCAGGTGATATATATATGGCTCAGGTTCCAAACTGGTGTAGATTACAAGTATTAGCCTCCAAGCAGGGCTATTTATTGATTGATTTATATATCTATTAATTGATTTATTTAGAGGCAGTTTTTTATTTATTTGTTGGCATACTTATTGAAAAGCAGGTCACATTTAATTCTATATTTGGGGGCAACCTTGAATTTATGAATTTATTTATCTACGTATATAATGAATTTGAGGCAGACTCAAATTTACTCATTTATTTATTTAGACCCAGGCTGGCCACCTTTATTTTCATACTTCTGTATTTCTGTGCAGGCTTGCATTGATTCATTTTCTTAACTATCTCTATGATGATATAGAAGCTGGCTTGCATTTCTGGATAAACCGATTGATTGATTTTAGACATATTTTTGCACAGTCAGCAGGCTGGAGTGCAGTGGAGCAATCCCGGCTCCCTTCAACCTCCCCATCTTTGGTTTCAGCAATTCTTCTTCTCCAGCCTCACTCCTAGCTGGGACCGCAGAAGCTTGCAAACACGCCTGGCTAATATTGTATTTTCAGTAGAGACAAGGTTTCTTCATGTTGGCCAGGATGGTCTCGATCTCTACACATTGTATTCCAACCATCTCATCCTCCCAAAGTGCTGGGATTACATGGCTAAGCCATGTTTTCTGGACTTTATTTATAGACGTAATTACTGATATATTTAATTAGAGGCAAGCAGGCTGGCTGGCATTTATTTATTGATATTTTCATTGATTTATTTAGTTGTATTCATCGTATTATTTTTGTAAATAAAGACAGGGATTCTTTCAACATCTTGGCCAGGCTAGTTTCGATGTACTTCCCGACCTAAGGTGACATAGCAGGCTCAGGCTCCCAGTGAGTGGAAAATTCAAAACATGAGTCAGAATGTGCGGATGCTTCTGTATTGATTTATCCTTTAATTGATTGATTTAGAGGCAGAGTTGCATTTATTTCTTTTCTGACGGAATTATGAAAAAGCAGGTCTTATTTATTTACATATTTGGAGGCAAGCTTGAATTTACGTATTCATCTATCTACTTATCTACTTTTAGAGGCAGTCAGACATTTATCCATTTATTTATTTGGACCCAGAATGGCAACATTTATTTATATACGTAGGTATGTGCTTGCAAGCTGGCGTTTATTCATTCTCTAAACTGTCTGTATCATGATTTAGAGGAGGTCTGTTATTTATCTACTTATTTATTGATATATTTATTCATTTTAGAGAAAGCCTCGCTCTGTCACCAAGCTGGAGTGCACTGGAACAATCCTGGTTCACAGAAACCTCCAGCCCCTGCGATCAAGCAATTCTTTCTTCTCAGCCTCTGGAGTTTCTGGGACCACAGATGAGTGCCACCACACCTGGCTAATATTTGTTATTTTTAGTAGATATGCAGTGTCAGCACGTTGGCCAGAATGGCGTTGAACTCTTGACCTCGTGATCCACCTGTCTATGCCTCTCAAAGTTCTGGGGTTCAGGCACTAGCCACTGTGTCCAGACTTTATCTAATTATTTGTTCCATAATTAATTTATTTTTTTAGTGGCAGGCAGGCCATCTTTCATTTATTTATGTATATAAATCTACATTTATTTAATTATTTTCATTGTATTTTTTTTAAGTAGAGACAGGGTTTCCTTCACCATCTTGTCCGGGCTGCCCTTGATGTCCTGAGCTCAAGTGATATACCCGTCTCAGGATTCAAATGGGCAGAGTATGAAAAGCATGAGCCACCAAGCGGCGCTATGTATTTATTGATTATCCCAGCCTCATTTTAATCAATTTAATTAGACGCAAACTTACATTTATTTATTTACTGATGTACTTATGGAGAAGCAGGTTGCAGTTTGTTATTGGTATATTTATTTACTTATTTGTTTGTTGGTATATTTTGAGGCAGAATTGGATTTATGTATTCATCTAACTATGTATTTATTTAGAGGCCCACTGACGTTTACACATTCATTTATTTAGCCCCAGGATCACAACATTCAGTTGTATATTTATATTTTTTTGTGCAGCCTTGCATTTAATTATATATTTACTTACCTATCTATATAATGATTTAGAGGCAGGTTTCCATTTATTTACTTAGACACAGGCTCGCATTTATTAATTCATTTTTTATTTTAGACGGAATCTTGCTCTATCAGCAGGCTGGAGTTCAGTTTTGCAATCTTTGCTTATTGCAACCATTCACTCCTATGTGATAGTGATGCTTTTGCCAGAGCCTCTTGGGTAGCTGATTCCAGAGGTTTGTGCTACCACGCCTGGTAATATTTTTGTATTTTCACTAGAGACAAAGTTTCACCATATTGGCCAGAATGGTCTCGAACACTTGCCCACGTGCTTCGCCTGCCGCGGCCACCCAAAATTTGGAAATTACAGGCATCATCCACCATTTGTGGCCTTATGTATGTATTTATTTATTTACCTAGAGGCATGCAGGTCTTCTGGCATGTGCATATATATACGTTTATGTACATAGACGTTTACATATATATGTATATTTTTATATGTATGTATACACACATTTATATGTATACATTTATCTATTTTTGATTTAATTATTTTCACGTGATTATTTTTTAAATTGAGACAGGATATCTTTCCTTATCTTGGCCAGGCTGGTCTTGATGTCCTGAACTCAGGTGATATATATATGGCTCAGTTTCCAAACTGGTGTAGATTACAAGCATTAGCCTCCAAGCTGGGCTATTTATTGATTGATTTATATATCTATTAATTGATTTATTTAGAGGCAGTTTTTTATTTATTTGCTGACATACTTATGGAAAAGCAGGTCACATTTAATTCTATATTTGAAGGCAGGCTTGAATTTATGTATTTATTTCTCTACCTATATAATGAATTTGAGGCAGACTCACATTTACTCATTTATTTATTCAGACCCAGGCTGCCCCCCTTTATTTACATACTTCTGTATTTCTGTGCAGGCTTGCATTCATTCATTTTCTTAAGTATCTATATGATGATATAGAGGCTGGCTTGCATTTCTTGCTAAACTGATTGATTGATTTTAGACAGATTTTTGCACTGTCAGCATGCTGGAGTGCAGTGGTGAAATCCTGGCTCCCTTTAACCTCCCCATCTTTGGTTTCAGCAATTCTTCTGCTCTAGCCTCACTCCTATCTGGGACCCCAGAAGCTTGCCAACACCCCTGGCTAATGTTGTATTTTCAGTAGAGACCAGGTTTCTCCATATTGGCCAGTATGGTCTCGAATTCTACACCTCGTGTTGCAACCATCTCTTCCTTCCAAAGTGCTGGGATTAGGAGGCTGACCCATGTTTCTTGAACTTTATGTATAGACGTAATTACTGATTAATTTAATTAGAGCAAGCAGGCTGGCTGGCATTAATTTGTCGATATTTTCATTGATTTATTTTGTTGTATTCATCTTATTATATTTGTAAATAGAGACAGGGATTCTTTCAACATCTTGGCCAGGCTAGTGTCGATGTACTTCCTGACCTCAATTGACATAGCTGGCTCAGGCTCCCAGTGAGCAGGTAATTGTAAACATGAGTCAGCAAGTGCATATGCTTTTGTATTGCTCTATCTTTTAATTGATTGATTTAGAGGCAGATTTGCATTTATTTATTTTCTGACGGACTTATGAGGAAGCAGGTCTGATTTATTTACATATTTGGAGGCAAGCCTGAATTTATGTATTCATCTATCTACCTACCTACTTCTTCAGAGGCAGCCAGACATTTATCCCTTTATTTATTTACACCCAGAATGAAAACATTTATTTATATATGTAGGTATGTGTTTGCAGACTGGCATTCATTGATTATCTAAAGTGTCTGTATTATGATTTAGAGGCAGTCTCTCATTTATCTACTTATTTATTGATATATTTATTTATTTTAGGGAAAGCCTCGCTCTGTCACCAAGCTGGAGTGCACTGGCACACTCTTGGCTCACAGCAACCTCCAGCCCCAGTGATCAAGCAATTCTTTCTCTTCAGCCTCCGGAATTTCTGGGACCACCAATGAGTGCCACAACACCTGGCTAATATTTGTTATTTTTAGTACACATGCACTGTCCGCACGTTGGCCAGAATGGTGTTGAACTCTTGACCTCGTGATCAACCTGCCTATGCCTCTCCAGGTGCTGGGGTTCAGTCACTAGCCACCGTGTTCAGACTTTATTTAATTATTTGTTCAGTAATTTATTTATTTTCTTAGTGGCAGGCAGGCCATCTTTCATTTATTTATGTATATAAATCTACATTTATTTAATTATTTTCATCGTATTTTTTTAAGTAGAGACAGGGTTTCCTTCACCATCTTTTTTGGGCTGCCCTTGATATCCTGAGCTCAAGTGACATACCAGTCTCAGGATTCAAATGGGTAGAGTATGAAAAGCATGAGCCACAAAGCGGGGCTATGTATTTATTGATTATCTCAGCCTCATTTTAATCAATTTATTAGACGCAAACTTACATTTATTTATTTACTGATGTACTTATGGAGAAGCAGGTCGCAGTTTGTTATGGGTATATTTATTTACTTATATGTTTGTTGGTATATTTTGAGGCAGAATTGGATTTTCGTATTCATCTAACTATGTATTTATTTAGAGGCCCACTGACATTTACTCATTCACTTATTTAGACCCAGGATCACAACATTCAATTTTATATTTATATTTTATTGTGCAGCCTTGCATTTATTTATTTATTTACTTACCTATCTACATAATAATTTAGAGGCAGGCTTCCATTTATTTACTTAGACACAGGCTTTCATTTATTAATTAGTTTTTTATTTTAGAGGGATTCTCGCACTATCAGCAGGCTGGAGTGCAGTTGTGCAATCTTTGCTTATTGCAACCATTCACTCCTGGGTTATAGTGATGCTATTGCCAGAGCCTCTTAGATAGCTGATTCCAGAGGTTTGTGCTACCATGCCTGGTAATACTTTTGTATTTTCACTAGAGACGAGGTTTCACCATGTTGGACAGAATGGTCTCTAACTCTTGCCCACGTGCCTCACCTGCCTCGGCCACCCAAAATTTTGAAATTACAGGCATCATCCACCATTCCCGGCCCTATGTATTTATTTATTCACCTAGAGGGATGCAGGTCTTCTGGCATGTGCATATATATACGTATATGTACATAGACGTTTACATATATATGTATATTTTTATATGTATGTATACACACATTTATATGTATACATTTATCTATTTTTAATTTAATTATTTTCACCTTATTATTTTTTAAATTGAGACAGGGTATCTTTCCTTATCTTGGCCAGGCTGGTTTTGATTTTCTGAACTCAGGTGTTATATATATGGCTCAGGTTCCAAACTGGTGTAGATTACAAGCAGTAGCCTCCAAGCAGAGCTATTTATTAATTGATTTTTATATCTATTCATTGATTTACTTAGAGGCAGTTTTTTATTTATTTGCTGACATACTTATTGAAAAGCAGGTCACATTAAATTCTATATTTGGAGGCAGGCTTGAATTTATGTATTTATTTATCTACCTATATAATGAATTTGAGGCAGACTCACATTTACTCATTTATTTATTAGGACCCAGGCTGCCCCCCTTTATTTACATACTTCTGTATTTCTGTGCAGGCTTGCCTTGATTCATTTTCTTAAGTATCTATATGATGATATAGAGGCTGGCTTGCATTTCTTGCTAAACTGATTGATTGATTTTAGACAGATTTTTGCACTGTCAGCAGGCTGGATTGCAGTGGTGCAATCCTGGCTCCCTTCAACCTCCCCATCTTTGGTTTCACAATTCTTCTGCTCCAGCCTCACTCCTAGCTGGGACCCCAGGAGCTTGCCAACACACCTGGCTAATGTTGTATTTTCAGTAGAGACCAGGTTTCTCCATGTTGGCCAGGATGGTCTCGATCTCTACACCTAGTGTTCCAACCATCTCTTTCTCCCATAGTGCTGGGATTAAGAGGCTGACCCATGTTTCCTGGACTTTATTTATTGACTTAATTACTGATTAATAAAATTAGAGGAAAGCAGGTTGGCTGGCATTTATTTGTTGATATTTTTATTGATTTATTTGTTGTATTCATCTTATTATATTTGTAAATAGAGACAGGGATTCTTTCAACATCTTGGCCAGGCTAGTGTCGATGTACTTCCTGACCTAAGGTGACATAGGTGGCTCAGGCTCCCAGTGAACGGGGAATTGAAAACATGAGTCAGAAAGTGAGGATGCTTATGTATTGATTTATCTTTTAATTGAATGATTTAGAGGCAGAGTTGGATTTATTTATTTTCTGATTGACTTATGGAAAAGCAGGTCTTATTTATTTTCATATTTGGAGGCAAGCTTGAATTTATGTATTCATCTATCTACCTATCTTCTTTTACTGGCAGCCAGACATTTATCCATTTATTTATTTGGATCCAGAATGGCAACATTTATTTTTATACATATGTATATGTTTGCAAGCTGTCGTTTATTCATTTTCTAAACTCTCTGTATCATGATTTACAGGAGGTCTCTTATTTATCACTTATTTGTTGATATATTTATTTATTTTAGAGAAGGCCTCGCTCTGTCACCAAGCTAGGGTGCACTGGCCCAAACTTGGCTCACAGCAACCTCCAGCCCCTGTGATCAAGCAATTCTTTCTCCTCACCCTCTGGAGTTTCTGGGACCACAGATGAGTGCCACCACACCTGGCTAATATTTGTTATTTTTAGTAGACATGCAGTATCAGCACGTTGGCCAGAATGGCGTTGAACCCTTGACCTCGTGATCCACCTGCCTATGCCTCTCAAGGTGCTGGGGTTCAGGCACTAGCCACCATGTCCAGATTTTATTTAATTATTTGTTCAGTAATGTACTTATTTTCTTAGTGGAAATTAGGCCATCTTTCATTTATTTATGTATATAAATCTACATTTATTTAATTTATTTCATCGTATTTTTTTAAGTAGAGACATGGTTTCCTTCTGCATCTTGTCCGGGCTGCCCTTGATGTCCTGAGCTCAAGTGATATACCTGTTTCAGGACTCAAATGGGCAGAGTATGAAAAGCATGAGCCACCAAGCGCTGCTATGTATTTATTGATTATCTCAGCCTCGTTTTAATCAGTTTATTCGACGCAAACTTACATTTATTTATTTACTGATGTACTTATGGAGAAGCAGGTCGCAGTTTGTTATTGGTATATTTATTTACTTATTTGTTTGTTGGTATATTTTGAGGTAGAATTGGATTTATGTATTCATCTAACTATGTATTTACTTAGAGGCCCACTGACATTTACTCATTCATTTATTTAGACCCAGGATCACAACATTCAATTTTATATTTATATTTCATTGTGCAGTCTTGCATTTATTTATTTATTTACTTACCTATCTACATAATGATTTAGAGGCAGGCTTCCATTTATTTACTTAGACACAGGCTCGCATTTATTAATTCGTTTTTTATTTTAGATGGATTCTCGCACTATCAGCAGGCTGGAGTGCAGTTGTGCAATCTTTGCTTATTGCAACCATTCACTTCTGGGTTGTAGTGATGCTTTTGCCAGAGCCTCTTGGATAGCTGATTCCAGAGGATTGTGCTACCATGCCTGGTAATATTTTTGTATTTTCACTAGAGACGAGGTTTCACCATGTTGGCCATAATGGTCTCGAACTCTTGCCCACGTGCTTCGCCTGCCTCGGCCACCCAATATTTTGAAATTACAGGCATCATCCACAATTCCCGGCCTTATTTATTTATTTATTTATTCACCTAGAGGCATGCAGGTTTTCTGGCATGTGCATATATATACGTTTATGTACATAGACGTTTACATATATATGTATATTTTTATATGTATGTATACACACATTTATATGTATACATTTATCTATTTTTGATTTAATTATTTTCACGTTATTATTTTTTAAATTGAGACAGGCTATCTTTCCTTATCTTGGCCAGGCTGGTGTTGATGTCCTGAACTCAGGTGATATATATATGGCTCAGGTTTCAAATTGGTGTAGATTACAAGCATTAGCCTCCAAGACGGGCTATTTATTGATTTATTTTTATATCTATTAATTGATTTATTTAGAGGCAGTTTTTTATTTATTTGCTGAAATACTTATGGAAAAGCAGGTCACATTTATTTCTATATTTGGAGGCAGCCTTGAATTTATGAATTTATTTCTCTACGTATATAATGAATTTGAGGCAGACTCACATTTATTTATTTATTTATTCAAACCCAGGCTGGCCACCTTTATTTACATAGTTCTGTATTTCTGTGCAGGCTTGCATTGATTCATTTTCATAAGTATCTATATGATGATATAGAGGCTGGCTTGCATTTCTTGCTAAACTGATTGATTGATTTTAGACAGATTTTTGCACTGTCAGCAGGCTAGAGTGCAGTGGTGCAATCCTGGCTCCCTTCAAACTCCCCATCTTGGTTTCAGCGATTCTTCTACTCCAGCCTCACTCCTAGCTGGGACTCTAGGAGCTTGCCAACATGCCTGGCTAATGTTGTATTTTCAGAAGAGACCAGGTTTCTCCATGTTGGCCAGCATGGTCTCGATCTCTACACCTTGTGTTCCAACCACCTCTTCCTCCCAAAGTGCTGGGATTAAGAGTCTGACCAATGTTTCCTGGACTTTATTTATAGACGTAATTACTGATTAATTTAATTAGAGTCAAGCAGGCTGGCTGGCATTTATTTGTTGATATTTTCATTGATTTATTTAGTTGTATTCATCTTATTATATTTGTAAATAGAGACAGGGATTCTTTCAACATCTTGGCCAGGCTAATGTTGATGTACTTTGTGACCTCAGGTGACATAGCTGTCTCAGGCTCCCAGTGAGCAGAGAATTGAAAACATGAGTCAGCAAGTGCATACGCTTATGTATTGATTAATCTTTTAATTGATTGATTTAGAGGCAGAGTTGCAATTATTTATTTTCTGACAGACTTATGAAAAAGCAGGTCTTATTTATTTTCATATTTGGAGGCAAGCTTGAATTTATGTGTTTATCTATCTACCTATCCACTTCTTCAGAGGCAGCTAGACATTTATCCATTTATTGATTTGGACCCAGAATGGCAACCTTTATTTATATACATAGGTATGTGTTTGCAAGCTGGCGTTTATTCATTTTCTAAACTGTATCATGATTTAGAGGAGGTCTCTTATTTATCTACTTATTTATTGATATATTTATTTATTTTAGAGAAAGCCTCGCTCTGTCACCAAGCTATAGTGCACTGGCCCAATCTTGGCTCACAGCAACCTCCAGCCCCTGCGATCAAGCAATTCTTTCTCCTCAGCCTGCGGAGTTTCTGGGACCACAGATGAGTGCCACCACACCTGGCTAATATTTGCTGTTTTTAGTAGATATGCAGTGTCAGCAGGTTGGACAGAATGGCGATGAACCCTTGACCTCGTGATCCACCTGCCTATGCCTGTCAAGGTGCTGAGTTTCAGGTGCTAGCTACCGTGTCCAGACTTTATTTAATTATTTGTTCAATAATTTATTTATTTTCTTAGTGGCAGGCAGGCCATCTTTTAATTGTTTATGTATATAAATCTACATTTATTTAATTACTTTCATCGTATTTCTTTTAAGTTGAGACAGGGTTTCCTTCACCATCTTGTCTGGGCTGCCCTTGATGTTCTGAGCTCAAGTTATATACCCATCTCAGGATTCAAATGGGCAGAGTATGAAAAGCATGAGCCACCAAGCAAAGCTATGTATTTATTGATTATCCCACCCTCATTTTAATCAATTTATTTAGACGCAAACTTACATTTATTTATGTACTGATGTACTTATGGAGAAGCAGGTCGCAGTTGTTATTGGTATATTTATGGACATATTTGTTTGTTGGTATATATTGAGGCAGAATTGGATTTATGTATTCATCTAACTATGTATTTATTTTGACGCCCACTGATATTTACACATTTATTTATTTAGACCAAGTATCACAACATTCAATTTTATATTTATATTATATTGTGGAGCCTTGCATTTATTTATTTATTTACTTACTTATCTACATAATGATTTCGAGGCAGGCTTCCATTTATTTACTTAGACACAGGCTCGCATTTATTAATTTTTTTATTATTTTAGACGGATTCTTGCTCTATCAGCAGGCTGGAGTGCAGTTGTGCAATCTTTGCTTATTGCAACCATTCACTCCTGGGTGATAGTGATGCTTTTGCCAGAGCCTCTTGGGTAGCTGATTTCAGAGGTTTGTGCTATCACGCCTGGTAATATTTTTGTATTTTCACTAGAGACGAGGATTCACCATGTTGGCCAGAATTGTCTCGAACCCTTGCCCTCGTGCTTCGCCTGCCGCGGCCACCCAAAATTTTGAAATTACAGGCATCATCCAACATTCCGGCCTTATTTATTTATTTATTTATTTATTCACCTAGAGGCATGCATTTCTTCTGGCATGTGGATATATATACGTATATGTACATATACGTTTAATATATATGTATATTTTTATATGTATTTATACACACATTTATATGTATACATTTATATATTGTTGATTTAATTATTTTCACGTTATTATTTTTTATATTGAGACAGGGTATCTTTCCTTATCCTTGCCAGTCTGGTTTTGATATCCTCAACTCAGGTGATATATACATGGCTCAGGTTCCAAACTGGTGTTGATTACAAGCATTAGCCTCCAAGCAGGGCTATTAATTGATTTATATATATATATATATATATATATATATATATATATTAATTGATTTATTTAGAGGCAGATTTTCATTTATTTGCTGACATACTTATGGAAAAGCAGGTCAAATTTAATTCTATATTTGGAGGCAGGCTTGAATTTATGTATTTACCTACATATATAATGAATTTGAGGCAGACTCACATTTACTCATTTATTTATTCAGACCCAGGCTGACCCCTTTTATTTACATACTTTTCGTAAGTATCTATATGATGATATAGAGGCTGGCTTGCATTTCTTGCTAAACTGATTGATTGATTTTAGACAGATTTTTGCACTGTCAGCAGGCTAGAGTGCAGTGGTGCAATCCTGGCTCCCTTCAACCTCCCCAACTTTGGTTTCAGCAATTCTTCTTCTCTAGCCTCACTCTTAGCTGGGGACCCAGGAGCTTGCCAACACGCCTGGCTAATTTTGTATTTTCAGTAGAGACCAGGTTTCTCCATGTTGGCCAGGATGGTCGCGATCTCTACACCTCGTGTTCCAACCATCTCTTCCTCTTAAAGTGCTGGGATTAAGAGGCTGACCCATGTTTCCTGGACTTTATTTATAGACATAATTACTGATTAATTTAATTAGAGGCAATCAGGTTTTCTGGCATATATTTGCTGATATTTTCATTGATTTATTTAGTTGTAGTCATCTTATTATATTTGTAAATAGAGACAGGGATTCTTTCAACATCTTGGCCAGGCTAGTATCAGCACGTTGGCCAGAATGGCGGTGAACTCTTGACTTTGTGATCCAGCTGCCTATGCCTCTCAAGGTGCTGGGGTTCAGGCACTAGAC
Organism: Saguinus imperator; assembly: GCA_004024885.1. Taxonomy (NCBI): domain Eukaryota; kingdom Metazoa; phylum Chordata; class Mammalia; order Primates; family Cebidae; genus Saguinus; species Saguinus imperator. The sequence goes on from PVHO010019075.1 coordinate 17,123, forward strand.
ACCGTGCCCAAACTTTATTTAATTATTTGTTCAGTAATTAATTTATTTTCTTAGTGGCAGGCAGGCCATCTTTCATTTATTTATGTATATAAATCTATATTTATTTAATTATTTTCATTGTATTTTTTTTTAAATAGAGACAGGGTTTCCTTCACCATCTTGTCCGGGCTGCTCTTGATGTCCTGAGTTCAACTGATATACCCGTCTCAGGATTCAAATGGTCAGAGTATTAAAAGCATGAGCCACCAAGAGGCGCTATGTATTTATTGAATTTTTCACCCTCTTATTAATCAATATATTTAGATGCAAACTTACATTTATTTATTTACTGATGTACTTATAGAGAAGAAGGTCGCAGTTATTGGTATATTTATTTACTTATTTGTTTGTTGGTATATTTTGAAGCAGAATTGGATTTATGTATTCATCTAACTATGTATTTATTTAGAGGCACGCTGACATTTACTCATTCATTTATTTAGAACCAGGATCAGAACATTCAGTTTTATATATATTTTTTATTGTGCAGCCTTGCATTAATTTATTTATTTTCTTACCTATCTATATAATGATGTAGAGGCAGGCTTCCATTTATTTACTTAGACACCGGCTCGCATTTATTAATTTGTTTTTTATTTTAGACGGAATCTTGCTCTATCAGCAGGCTGGAGTTCAGTTGTGCAATCTTTGCTTATTGCAACACTTGACTCCTGAGTGTTAGCGATGCTTTTTCCTGAGCCTCTTGAGTAGCTGGGACCAAAGGTGCGTGCTACCATGCCTTGCAATATTTTTGTATTTTCAGTAGAGACGAGGTTTCACCATGTGGGCCAGAATGGTCTCGATCTCTCGCCCTCCTGATTTGCCTGACTCGGCCTCCCAAAACTTTGGGATTACAGGGGTCATCCACAATGCCCTGCCTTTATTGACTTAATTATTTATTTACCTACAGGAAGGTAGGTATTCTGGCATGTACATAAATATAGGTATAAGTACATATACATTTTCATATATTTGTATATGTATATATGTATGTCTACAGACATATATGTATACATTTATCTATTATTGATTTAATTATTTTCACCTTATTAATTTTTTAAATTGAGACAGGTTATCTTTCCTTATCTTGGCCAGGCTGGTCTTGGTGTCATGAACCCAGGTGAAATATATATTGCTCAGGTTATCATCTTGTGTAGATTACAAGAATTAAACTCCACACAGGGCTATTTATTGATTGATACATGTATCTATAAATTGATTTATTTAGAGGCAGACTGTTATTTATTTGCTGACATACTTATGGAAAAGCAGGTCACATTTAATTCTATATTTGGAGGCAGGCTTCAATTTATGTATTTATCTATCTAGCTATATAATTATTTTGTGGCAGACTCACATTTACTAATTTATTTATTTAGACACAGGCTGGCAAACTTCATTTAAATACTTCTGTATTTCTGTGCAGGCTTGTATTGATTCATTTTCTTAACTATCTCTATGATGATATAGAGGCTGGCTTGCATTTCTTGATCAAATGATTGATTGATTTTAGACAGATTTTTACACTGTCAGCATGCTGGAGTGCAGTGGAGCAATCCTGGCTCCCTTCAACCTCCCCCTCTTTGGTTCCAGCAATTCTTATGCTCCAGCCTCACTCCTCGCTGGGACCCCAGGAGCGTGCCACCATGCCTGACTAATATTGTTGTATTTTTAGTAGAGACCAGGTTTCTCCATGGTGGCCAGGATCATCTCGAACTCTACACCTCGTTTTCCAACCATATCGTCCTCCCAAAGTGCTGGGATTACAAGGCTGAGCCATATTTCCTGGACTTTATTTATAAATGTAATTACTGACCTATTTAAGTAGAGGCAAGCAGGCTGGCTGGCATTTATTTATTGATGTATTCATCGATTTATTTAGTTGTATTCATCTTAGTATTTTTGTAAATAGAGACAGGGATTCTTTCAGCATCTTGGCCAGGCTGCTGTCGATGTCCGACGTGACCTCAGGGGACATAGCTGGCTTAGGCTCCCAGTATGTGGAAGATTAAAAACATGAGTCAGCAAGTGCAGATGCTTATGTATTGATTTATCTTTTAATTGATTAATTTAGAGGCAGAGTTGCATTTATTTATTTTCTGACGGAATTATGGAGAAGAAGGTCTTAATTCTTAACATATGTGGAGGCACGCTTGGATTTATGTATTCATCTATCTACCTATCTACTTTTTTAGATTCAGCCTGACATTTATCCATTTATTTATTTAGACCAAGAATGGCAATATTTATTTATATACTTAGTTATGTGTGTGCAGGCTTTTGTTTATTCATTTTCTAAACTGTCTCTATCAAGATTTAGAGGAGGTCTCGCATTTATCTACTTATTTATTGATTCCTTTATTTATTTTAGAGAAAGCCTCGCTCTGTCACTGGGCAGGAGTTCACTGGCCCAATCATGGCTCAGTGCAACCTCCAGCCCCTGGGATCAAGCAATTCTTCCTCCTCAGCCTTCGGAGTATCTGGGACCACAGATGAGTGCCACCACGCCTGGCTGATATTTTTTATTTTTAGTAGACATGGAGTGTCACCATGTTTGCCAGGATGGCCTTGATCTCTTGACCTCCTGATCCACCTGCCTATGCCTCCCAAGGTGCTGGGATTACAGGCACTAACCACTGTAACCACACATTATTTAATTATTTGTTCAGTGATTGATTTATTTACATAGTGGCAGGCAGGCCGTCTTTCATTTATTTATGTGTATAATCCTATATTTATTTAATTATTTTCATCGTATTTTTTAAATAGAGACATGTTTTTCTTCACCATCCTGGCCAAGCTGGCCTTGATATCCTGAGCTCAGGTGATATACCCGACTCAGGATTCAAATGGGCAGAGGATTGAAATCATGAGCCACCAAGCGTGGCTATGCATTTATTGATTAGTCTATCCTCTTATTAATCAATTTATTTAGTGGCAAACTTGCATTTATTTATTTACTGATGTACTTACGGAGAAGCAGGTCCAGTTAGTTATTTGTGTATTTATTTACTTATTTGTTCATTGGTATATTTTGAGGCAGAATTGGATTTAGGTTTTCATCTAACTATGTATTTATTTAGAGGCAGACTGACATTTACTCATTCATTTATATAGACCCAGGCTCACAACATTTAGTTTTATATTAATGTTTTCGTGTTCAGTCTTGCATTTATTTATTTATTCACCTACCTAACTATATAATTATTTAAAGGCAGGCTTCAATTTATTTACTTTGACACAGGCTCACATTTATTAATTTTTTTTATTTTAAACGAAGTCTTGCTGTGTTAACAGAATGGAGTGCAGTTGTGCAATCTTTGCTTATTGCAACCCTTCACGCCTGGGTGACAGTGATGCTTTTGCCTGAGCCTCTTGGGTAGCTGAGACCAGAGGTTTGTGCTACCACACCTGGTAATATTTTTGTATTTTCACTAGAGACGAGGTTTCACCATGTTGGACAGAATGGTCTCGATCTCTTGCCCTCGTGCTTCGTCTGCCTCGGCCACCCAAAATTTTGAAATTACAAGCGTCATCCCCCATTCCTGGCCTTATGTATTTATTTATTTATTCACCTAGAGGCATGCAGGTCTTCTGGCATGTGCATATATATACGTATATGTACATATACGTGTACATATATATGTATAAGTTTATATGTATGTATACACACATATATATGTTTACATTTATCTATTTTTGATTTAATTATTTTCACCTTATTTTTTTTTAATTGAGACAGGGTATCTTTCCTTATCTTGGCCAGGCTGGTCTTGATTTCCAGAACTCAGGTGATAAATATATGGCTCAGGTTCCAAACTGGTGTAGATTACAAGTATTAGCCTCCAAGCAGGGCTATTTATTGATTTATTTATATATCTATTAATGTATTTATTTAGAGGCTGTTTTTTATTTATTTGTTAACATACTTATTGAAAAGCAGGTCACATTTAATTCTATATTTGGAGGCAGCCTTGAATGTATGAATTTATTTATCTACCTATATAATGAATTTGAGGCAGACTCACATTTACTCATTTATTTATTTAGACCCATGCTGGCCACCTTTATTTACATACTTCTGTATTTTTTTGCAGGCTTGCATTGATTCATTTTCTTAACTATCTATATGATGATATAGAGGCTGGCTTGCATTTCTTGATAAACTGATTGATTGATTTCAGGCAGATTTTTGAACAGTCAGCACGCTGGAGTGCAGTGGAGCAATCCTGGCTCCCTTCAACCTCCCCATCTTTGGTTTCAGCAATTATTCTGCTCCAGCCTTACTCCTAGCTGGGACCGAGGAAGCTTGCCAACACGCCTGGCTAATATTGTTGTATTTTTAGTAGAGACAAGGTTTTTCCATGTTGGCCAGGATGGTCTCGAATTCTACACCTCGTGTTCCAACCATCTCGTCATCCCAAAATGCTGGGATTACAAGGCTGAGCCATGTTTCCCGGACTTTATTTACATACATAATTACTGATTAATTTAAATACAGGCAAGCAGGCTGGCTGGCATTTGTTTATTGATATTTTCATTGATTTGTTTAGTTGTATTCATCTTATTATTTTTGTAAATAAAGACAGGGATTCTTTCAACATCTTGGCCAGGCTAGTGTAGATGTACTTCCTGACCTAAGGTGACATAGCTGGCTCAGGCTCCCAGTGAGCAGAAAATTGACAACAAGAGTGAGAACGTGCGGATGCTTATGTACTGATTTATCTTTTAATTGATTGATTTAGAGGCAGAGTTGCATTTATTTATTTTCTGACGGACTTATGAAGAAGCAAGTCTTATTTATTTACATATTTGGAGGCAAGCTTGAATTTATGTATTCATCTATCTACATATCTACTTCTTTAGAGGCAGCCAGACATTTATCCATTTATTTATTTACACCCAGAATGGCAACATTTATATATATACGTAGGTATGTGTTTGCAGGCTGGCGTTTCCTCATTTTCTAAATTGTTTGTATGATGATTTAGAGGCGGTCTCTCATTTATCTACTTATTTATTGATATATTTATGTATTTTAGAAAAAGCCTCACTCTGTCACCAAGCTGGAGTGCACTGGCACAATCTTGGCTCACAGCAACCTCCAGCCCCTGTGATCAAGCAATTCTTTCTCCTCAGCCTGTGGAGTTTCTGGGACCACAGATGAGTGCCACAACTCCTGGCTAATATTTTTATTTTTAGTAGACATGGAGTGTCAGCACTTTGGCCAGAATGGCATAGAACTCTTGACTTCGTGATCCACCTGCCTATGCCTCTCAAGGTGCTGGGGTTCAGGCACATGCCACCATGCCCAAAATTTATTTAATTATTTGTTCAGTAATTTATTTATTTTCTTAGTGGCAGGCAGGCCATCTTTCATTTATTTATGTATAGAAATCTATATTTATTTAATTATTTTCATCTTTTTTTTTTTAAATAGAGACAGGGTTTCCTTCACCATCTTGTCCGGGCTGCCCTTGATGTCCTGAGCTCAACTGATATACACGTCTCAGGATTCAAATGGTCAGAGTATTAAAAGCATGAGCCACCAAGCGGCGCTATGTATTTATTGATTTTTCACTCTCTTATTAATCAATATATTTAGTCACAAACTTACATTTATTTATTTACTGATGTACTTATGGAGAAGCAGGTCGCAGTTCTTATTGGTATATTTATTTACTTATATGTTTATTGGTATATTTTGAGGCAGAATTGGATTTATGTATTCATCTACTATGTATTTATTTAGAGGCACGCTGACATTTACTCATTCATTTATTTAGACCAAGGATCACATCATTCAGTTTTATATTTAGATTTTATTGTGCAGCCTTGCATTTATTTATTTATTTTCTTACCTATCTATATAATGATTTAGAGGCAGCCTTCCATTTATTTACTTAGACACCTTCTTGCATTTATTAATTTGTTTTTTATTTTAGACGGAATCTTGCTCTATCAGCAGGCTGGAGTTCAGTTGTGCAATCTTTGCTTATTGCGTCACTTCACTCCTGAGTGTTAGCGATGCTTTTTCCTGAGCCTCTTGAGTAGCTGTGACCAAAGGTGCGTGCTACCACGCCTTGCAATATTTTTGTATTTTTAGTAGAGACGAGGTTTCACCATGTTGGCCAGAATGGTCTCGATCTCTCGCCCTCCTGATTTGCCTGACTCGGCCTTCCAAAACTTTGGGATTACAGGCGTCATCCACAGTGTCCTGACTTTATTGACTTAATTATTTATTTACCTGCAGGAAGGAAGGTATTCTGGCATGTACATAAATATAGGTATATGTACATATACGTTTTCATATATGTGTATATGTATGTATGTATGTCTACAAACATATATGTATACATTTATCTATTTTTGATTTAATTATTTTCACCTTATTAATTTTTTAAATTGAGACAGGGTATCTTAACTTATCTTGGCCAGGCTGTTCTTGGCCTCCTGAACCCAGGTGAAATATATATTGCTCAGGTTATCAACTGGTGTAGATTACAAGCATTAGACTCTACACAGGGCTATTTATTGATTGATACATGTATCTATAAATTGATTTATTTAGAGCAGACTGTTATTTATTTGCTGACATACTTATGAAAAAGCAGGTCCCATTTAATTCTATATTTGGAGGCAGGCTTTAATTTATGTATTTATCTATCTAGCTATATAATTATTTTGAGGCAGACTCACATTTACTCATTTATTTATTAGACCCAGGCTGGCCACCTTTATTTACATACTTCTGTATTTCTGTGCAGGCTTGCATTGATTCATTTTCTTAACTATCTCTATGATGATATAGAGGCTGGCTTGCATTTCTTGATCAACTGATTGATTGATTTTAGACAGATTTTTCAACTGTCAGCATGCTGAAGTGCAGTTGAGCAATCCTGGCTCCCTTCAACCTCCCCCTCTTTGGTTCCAGCAATTCTTATGCTCCAGCTTCACTCCTAGCTGGGACCCCTGGAGCGTGCCACCATGCCTGGCTAATGTTTTATTTTTAGTAGAGACCAGGTTTCTCCATGTTGGCCAGGATTATCTCGAACTCTACACCTCGTGTTTGAACCATCTCGTCCTCCCAAAGTGCTGGGATTACAAGGCTGAGCCATATTTCCTGGACTTTATTTGTAGATTTAATTACTGACTTATATAATTAGAGGCAAGCAGGCTGGCTGGCATTTATTTATTGATATTTTCATCGTTTTATTTTGTTGTATTCATCTTAGTATTTTTGTAAATAGAGACAGGGATTATTTCAGCATCTTGGCCAGGCTCTTGTCGATGTCCTGCCTGACCTCAGGGGACATTGCTGGCTTAGGCTCCCAGTGAGTGGAAGATTAAAAACATGAGTCAGCAAATGCAAATGCTTATGTATTGATTTGTCTTTTAATTGATTAACTTAGAGGCAGAGTTGCATTTATTTATTTTCTGACAGACTTATGGAGGAGCAGGTCTTATTTATTTACATATGTGGAGGCAAGCTTGGATTTATGTATTCATCTATCTAACTATCTACTTCTTTAGAGGCAGCCTGACATTTATCCATTTATTTATTTAGACCCAGAATGGCAACATTTATTTATATACTTAGGTATGTGTGTGCAGGCTTGCGTTTATTCATTTTCTAAACTGTCTCTATCAAGATTTAGAGGAGGTCTCGCATTTATTTACTTATTTATTGATTAATTCATTTATTTTAGAGAAAGCCTCGCACTGTCACCGGGCTGGAGTTCACTGGCCCAATCATTGCTCACTGCAACCTCCAGCCCCTGGGATCAAGCAATTCTTCCTCTTCAGCCTTCGGAATATCTGTGATCACAGATGAGTGCCACCACGCCTGGCTAATATTTTCTATTTTTAGTAGACATGGAGTGTCACCATGTTGGCCAGGATGGCCTTGATCTCTTTCCCTCCTGATCCAACGGCCTATGCCTCCCATGGTGCTGGGGTTACAGGCACTAACCACTGTGTCCAGACTTTATTTAATTATTTGTTCAGTGATTGATTTATTTACATAGTGGCAGGCAGGCCGTCTTTCATTTATGTATATAATCCTATATTTATTTAATTATTTTCATCGTATTTTTTTAAATGGAGACAGGGTTTTCTTCACCATCCTTGCCAAGCTGGCCTTGATGTCCTGAGCTCAGGTGATATACCGGACTCAGGATTCAAATGGGCAGAGGATTGAAATCATGAGCCACCAAGCGTGGCTATGCATTTATTGATGAGTCTATCCTCTTATTAATCAATTTATTTAGAGGCAAACTTGCATTTATTTATTTACTGATGTACTTACGGAGAAGCAGGTCCTGTTCGTTATTTGTGTATTTATTTACTTATTTGTTCATTGGTATATTTTGAGGCAGAATTGGATTTAGTTTTTCATCTAACTATGTATTTATTTAGAGGCAGCCTGACATTTACTCATTCATTTATATAGACCCAGGCTCACAACATTTAGTTTTATATTAATGTTTTCGTGTTCAGTCTTGCATTTATTTATTTATTCACCTACCCAACTATATAATTATTTAAAGGCAGGCTTCCATTTATTTCCTTTGACACAGGCTCACATTTATTATCTAATTTTTTATTTTAGACGGATTCTTGCTCTGTCAACAGAATGGAGTGCAGTTGTGCAATCTTTGCTTATTGCAACCCTTCACGCCTGGGTGACAGTGATGCTTTTGCCTGAGCCTCTTGGGTACCTGAGACCAGAGGTTTGTGCTCCCATGCCTGGTAATATTTTTGTATTTTCACTAGAGACGAGGTTTCACCATGTTGGACAGAATTGTCTTGATCTTCTGCCCTCGTGCTTCGCCTGCCATGGCCACCCAAAATTTTTAAATTACAGGCGTCATCCACCATTCCCGGCCTTATGTATTTATTTAGTTATTCACCTAGAGGCATGCAGGTCTTCTGGCATGTGCATATATATACTTATATGTACATATACACGTACATATATATGTATATGTTTATATGTATGTATACACACATGTATATGAATACATTTATCTATTATTGATTTAATTATTTTTACCTTATGATTTTTTAAATTGAGACAGGGTATCTTTCCTTATCTTGGCCAGGCTGGTCTTGATGTCCTGAACTCATGTGATATATATATATATATATGGCACAGGTTCCAAACTGGTGTAGATTACAAGGATTAGCCTCCAAGCAGGGCTATTTATTGATTGATTTATATATCTGTTAATTGATTTATTTAGAGGCGGTATTTTATTTATTTGTTGACATACTTATAGAAATGCAGGTCACATTTAATTCTATATTTGGAGGCAGCCTTGAATTTATGTATTTATTTATCTACGTATATATATAATTTGAGGCAGACTCACATTTTCTCATTTATTTATTCCAACCCAGGCTGGCCACCTTTATTTACATACTTCTGTATTTCTGTGCACGCTTGCATTGATTTATTTTCTTAAGTATCTATATGATGATATAGAGGCTGGCTTGCATTTCTTGAAAAACTGATTGATTGATTTAAGACAGATTTTTGAACAGTCAGCACGCTGGAGTGCAGTGGAGCAATCCTGGCTCCCTTCAACCTCCCCATCTTTGGTTTCAGCAATTCTTCTGCTCTAGTCTCACTCCTAGCTGGGACCCCAGGAACTTGCCAACACGCCTGGCTAATATTGATGTATTTTCAGTAGAGACCAGGTTTCTCCATGTTGGCCAGGATGGCCTCGATCTCCTCACCTCGTGTTCCAACCATCTCTTCCTCCCAACGTGCTGAAATTATGAGGCTGACCCATTTTTCCTGGACTTTATTTATAGACGTAATTACTGATTAATTTAATTAGTGGCAAGCAGGCGAGCTGGCATTTACTTGTTGATATTTTCATTGATTTATTTAGTTGTATTCATCTTATTATATTTGTAAATAGAGACAGGGATTCTTTCAACATCTTGGCCAGGCTAGTGTTGATGTACTTCCTGACCTAAGGTGACATAGCTGGCTCAGGCTCCGAGTGAGCAGGGAATTGAATGCATGAGTCAGAAAGTGCGTATGCTTATGTATTTATTTATCTTTAATTGATTGATTTAGAGGCAGAGTTGCATCTATTTATTTTCTGACGGACCTATGAAGAAGCAGGTCTTATTTATTTACATATTTGGAGGCAAGCTTGAATTTATGTATTCATCTATATACCTATCTACTTTTTTAGAGGAAGCCAGACATTTATCCATTTATTTATTTACACCCAGAATGGAAACATTTATTTATATACGTAGGTATGTGTTTGCAGGCTGGCGTTTATTCATTTTCTAAAGTGTCTGTATCATGATTAAGAGGCGGTCTCTCATTTATCTACTTATTTATTGATATATTTATTTATTTTAGAGAAAGCCTCACTCTCACCAAGCTGGAATGCACTGGCACAATCTTGGCTCACAGCAACCTCCAGCCCCTGTGATCAAGCAATTCTTTCTCCTCAGCATCCAGAGTTTCTGGGACCACAAATGAGTGCCACAACACCTGGCTAATACTTTTATTTTTAGTAGACATGGAGTGTCAGCACGGTGGCCAGGATGGCATTGAACTCTTGACCTCGTGATCCACCTGCCTATGCCTCTCAAGGTGCTGGGGTTCAGGCACTAGCCACTGTGTCCAGGCTTTATTTAATTATTTGTTCAGTAATTTATTTATTTTCTTAGTGGTAGGCACGCCATCTTTTATTTATTTATGTATATAAATCTATATTTATTTAATTATATTAATCGTATTTTTTTCTTAAATAGGGACAGTGTTTTTTTCACCATCTAGTCTGGGCTTCCCTTGATGTCCTGAGCTCAAGTGATATACCTGTCTCAGGATTCAAATGGGCAGAGTATTAAAAGCATGAGCCACCAAGCGGGGCTGTGTATTTATTGATTTTCCCACCCTCTTATTAATCAATTTATTTAGACGCAAACTCTCTGTCACCTGCATGACTCGCCACCGAGTCCTGTGTGTTTTTTCTCCCTCTGAGATGCATGTCCAAACACTCGCACGTCATTGGCTTGTCTTTTGAGCCTGTCTCGGTCTATGCGGAGACACGTTTGGAGGACGGTTTCTGTGGGGTTGGAGTGGAGGGGCTGTGTTTTCATCCTCGGCAAGACTTTAACGACTCACTGTTTCGGTTTTGCCATCCACTGGCCGCCCTGCCATTTGTATCTCTCTCGGTGACAGGTTTGGTGACCTGGTCGTCACCAGTTGTCAGGCTCCATCTGGTGGCCGCTTTTATATAGTTTTCTTGGCTTCTGGAGCTCCGGTGACAGCTGCTGAGGGAGGGTACCGTCCCCTCTGTGAGCTAGTCATTGCTCCCAAAAGCCTTCGGCTGTCAGTGTGGCTGTCCCTGTGGCGCCAGACTCTGGCGAGTCACTTGTGAGTCAGAACTCGGGCGTGCAGGGCTATGTAGGGGCAGGCTTTCGCCTAGTTTCCAGGCCCGAGCGAGGTGTCAGGGCTGCCCCAGTTGGTCGACCAGCATGCCATAGATCCCGAGGCCCTACCCGCGACCCGCAGGGATGCCATTCTTTGGCCCTGTCACGGGCCTGCCCAGGCCCTGGCCATCGAAGGCACCCGCCGAATTTCTTTTCCGATTCCCTGTGGGGAGTCAGTTGCCATCCTGCTCCATCCTCCTGGGGTGCTGCACCTGGCTGCGGTCCCTTTGCTGTGACGCTTTTCTTCCGAGTCTGCATTTGTGGTTGGAGAGTGGTCGCTGAGCGCCTTCGGTCCCTCATGTCGTGTGTCCCTCGCGTGTGAGAAGACGGCCAGAAGAGTCTCGCTCTGAAGGCATGGGCTGGCCCCTGCATGGCACCGGTGGCCCGGAGGGTGCCCCCGGTCCCGCTGCTGCTCATGTGTGTGTGTGTGTTTGTGTGTCTTGGGGTCGACCAGACAGGCCTGGGTGCTCCCTGTCTGGCTGTGATGGTGGCCTTTTTGGGGACAGATGTCTGTGGCTCACATTTCTGAGTCAGTGGCGTGGCCGGTGACTAGAACCCCTGCTCCCTGGGCGGCGTGTATCTTTCACTCTGAGTTTTCATTTCGGGCCTCCGGGTTATTGCTGACACGCTGTCCTCTGGCGACCTGTCGCTGGAGAGATCAGGCCTCTGGCTGTGTGGGGGATCTCTGGTCTACTGGTGACCTGGCTAGCCAGCCTTGCTCTCGGTTGAGCCGCCGGCTGGGGCCTGCGTGCCTTGCCTCCCACACTTCTGTCTGAGTGTCCTGGCCCCTGGTGCCGCCCTGGGCCCGGGTCTTCTCTGACCCACCCTGGTGTGGCAGGGAAAGTCCAGTGCGGGCAGGCTGCGGTCTCCTGTGCATGCGCTCCCAGCTGCGGGCACCTGGGGTGGTAGTGACAACCCTATCCAGTTGGCTCCGTGCCGTGCATGTCAGGCATCCTCCTCTCCCCTGGGTTTGTCCACTGTCCCTTCTCCAGTGCGGGTGTGGCTGACCACAGGCCCGTCGGCTCCGTGGCTTTGTCGAGGTTGACCCCTTCACCCCACTCCGGGTCTATTCTGATGGATGTGGTGATATCACGCTCTCCTGGGCTGCAACCGGGCCATGGTGGGCGAGGGACGGACATTCATGGTGAATGGGACCACTCTTCTTTTCCCACCCACGGGGGCCTCTTGCCTCTCCTCCCCCCCACCCGTGGGGGTTTGTGTTGGGAGGTGTAGGGGTATGGAATCCGGCCCGACCTCTCTGTGCTCCCCCATTCTCTGCCTGGCAGGGACCGGTGGGGTCCTCTGATGTGGCAGGCATCCCTCGCTGTTGCCTTGTTTGGTTGTTGCGTTGCATGGGTGGCCCCACTTCGTGGTGGTAGGGGGCTGGTCCCGATGGCCCATCGTGCTGCCTTTGCTGGGGTGGTGCGAGCGTTGGCTCCGCTTGGGCCTTTGCGGTGCTCCTGGATCACCCTGGGTTGTCCCTCAGGTGCCCGACGCTGAGCGGTGGTGTCATTCCCACCCCCGGGGTCCCTTCCTGCGGTTGCCACTGTGGGGTCTGTGTGTGGGTCCCAAGGAGGAGTTCAGCTCGTCGGTGCGGGGTGTTGTCAAGGCGATCGAGTGAGGTGTGCCCCTCACCCACACGGGGATTTCCTCCTCTTTCAGTAGACCACATCCCCCTCCCTTCCCCGAGTGTCCCCAAACATCTCCATGGGCAGCCCGGTGAGGGGTGACCGGTGGGTGTGTGGGAGCGCGACCCGCCCTCGGTGAGAAAGCCTTCCCTAGCGATCCGAGAGGTATGCCTAGGGGTACTGTACTCCCTCTGGCCAGCCACCTCTCTCTGCATTGTGGTAGCACTGCCGTAGCAATCGAATTCGCTCATGCATAGTCAGAGTTCCCTCTTCCTCCTCAGTGACGGGGAGAAGAGGATTCTGCTGGTCCCTGTGGTGGGGACCAAGCGCCGCTCGTCACCTACTGTGGCCCGCGTCTCCCCCTACTGTGTCCGGGTAGGGTCCCGCCGGGCCAGGCCCTGCATCCTCGCCATTGGGGAGGTCGTTGCTTGAACACTGGCTGTGTGCGGCACATCCCGTTTGGCACGTGACCCCTTTCCGCTGTGAGCCAGCTTTCTGCCCGCTCCCGTGCTGCGCTGTGCTGAGTTGTTGCCAGTGCCGGCGACCGCGCTGTGTGTGGGCTGACGGGTCAGGCCGCCTGGGCCTGGGGAAGCGTCCCCACGGTGGGGCGTGGCAGTGTCCCGGAGAGGGACCAGGTCGCGGATGGACGAGATTCTGGGCATGTCACCCTGGCACCGGGCTTGTGGCTGGGGTCACTTCGGGGACCCTGATGGCGTGATCTGGGTCCCGTGAGGGGGCTCTGTGGTTGTGCCGAGGGCTGGCCAGTGTCCTGGGCGGGAGGGCTGTGGGACCACCCTTATGTCTGTGGTGGTGGGTCCCGTGGTCATGTTTCCCCCGGTGTCCCAGCCGTTCCCGAGGTTTCTGCCCGAGCCCTCCTCGGGCTCCCATGCCCCTGCCCTCATGGGCCCCGGCAATGCGTGTGCACCCCCACCACGCAACCACCTGCCAATCCTTTCTCTCCAAGCGGCTCTCAAGCTTCACCAGCTTGGCCCCATCTGGGTCCCGAGCCGGCTCCGCCTTGAGGGTCGTCACCCCCGGCAGCCATCAGCCGGTGTCCGCATCCCTCCCGGTGTGTGCCTTGGCTTCGTGAACCTGTGGTGGTCGGCCCGCGTGGGTCTGGTGGACATCAGAGCGGACGGGTCGGCCTGCCATGTGTGCAGGAAGAGGGTTACGGGGTGCCGGCTTCAACTGCGGTGGCGGTGGTGGAGAGCTGTGAGCCACTCCGTGAGGCTTGCGGGGGTTGCCAAAGGCCAGGCGGCTGCTCGGGGTGCCACGTGGGACCTCCCTCATGCTCGGAAGGCCACTGGTGGTGAGACCACGCGTGTGTCCCTGGCTGCAATCGGCTGTGCCTGAGGCTTCTCTCCAGATCCTCGTGGTGGCCTGCCGCCCCCTCCCTGCTCGCCGCCTTCCCCGCACCTTCCCCTGTTGCCTCGGCCTTGCATGGGGTCTCGTCCCCTCCTGAGCCCGCTCTTCTGCTCCATGTCCACGTGCCCAGGGTGGGCGCCTCACTCCCCAAGCCCGCCACGGCCCCTCCCTGAGGCGTCTTGGGTGTCGACGTCCAGGGGCGCTGTTGTGTCCTTCCCCCACACTGCGGGTCCCGTTCAACGTGAGTGTCCGCCCGAGTGCGCCCCGGTGGTGGTCTCTCCCGGCCAGCCGTAATGTGTAAAAATGTTGACCTCTGTCTTGCTGGCTGCCCACACGACCCCCGGGTCTGGAGAGTGGGGCCTGGGCCGGGACCTACAGTCTCAGTCCCGGTTTCTCATAACAGGTCAGTGGGTTCGCTGGACGGCTTCTGTTGCCTTTTGGCTGTCGTCGAGTGTTGGGGTGGTGCCGGTCACCGGCCCCCTCCCCTCCTGTGCCTGCCGCCCGCCGGCGGGGCCCAGAGTCTGGCCTCAGCCGGCTCCCGAACCACGACCAGGCGGGCACGCGGGCTCTGCGAATGCACAGCGTGACTGTCCCCCGGGTCAGGCACACCAGGCCACCTCCCACTCGCTGCTTGAACCCTGGGGCCCCACCCCATAAGGTGGGTAGCGTCGCGTGCCCCTCGCCACCACCCCTACATTTTCCGCACTCGTGGCCGCCGGCCCCTCCTGGCTGCTCGGCACGGCACGGCACGGGTCGGGCATTCTGCCTTCCCCTTGCACGCAGTTGCAGAAAGGGGCACGGGTATGGGTGTGGTAGTGGTAATGTGCGTGCAGTGTGTGCGTGGGACTCGTTCCCTGTGCTCCTGCACCCGCCTCTCTCCCTCTGCCAGGCCCCACCTCGCCTCCCCTTGTCCCGAGCCAGCTACGGACTGGACGGTCGCCGCTTGCCCGCTCCCCCTCTCGATCGCTCCCTCCCTCCCTCCTGTGCCTCTGGACGCTGGGTCCGCCGCCCTCGCGCCCTACCTACCTACCTGGTTGATCCTTCCAGTAGCATATGCTTGTCACAAAGATTAAGCCATGCATGTCTAAGTACGCACGGTACAGTGAAACTGCGAAAGGCTCATTAAATCAGTTATGGTTCCTTTGGTTGCTCGCTCCTCTCCTACTTGAATAACTGGTAATTCTAGAGCTAATACATGCCGACGGGAGCTGACCACCTTTGCGGGGGGCGATGTGTGCATTTATCAGATCAAAACCAACCCGGTCAGCCTCTCCCTGGCCCCGGCCGGGAAGCGGGCGCCGGCGGCTTTGGTGACTCTAGATAACCTCGGGTCGATCGCACGCCCCCTGTGGTGGTGACGGCCCATTCGAACATCTGCCCTATCAACTTTCGATGGTAGTCGTCGTGCCTACCATGGTGACCATGGTTGATGAGGAATCAGGGTTTGATTCCGGAGAGGCAGCCTGAGAAACGGCTACCACATCCAAGGAAGGCAGTAGACGTGCAAATTACCCACTCTGACCCGGGGAGGTAGTGACGAAAAATAACAATACAGGACTCTTTCAAGGCCCTGTAATTGGGATGAGTCCACTTTAAATCCTTTAACGAGGATCCATTGGAGGGCAAGTCTGGTGCCAGCAGCTGCGGTAATTCCAGCTCCAATAGCGTATATTAAAGTTGCTGCAGTTAAAAAGCTCATAGTTGGATCTTGTGAGTGGGTGGGCGGTCTGCTGCCAGGCGATCCACCATCCATCCCCGCCCCTTGCCTCTCGGTGCCCCCTCGATGCTCTTAGCTGAGTGTCCCGCGGGGCCCAAAGCTTTTACTTTGAAAAAATTAGAGTGTTCAAAGCAGGCCCGAGCCACCTGGATACCGCAGCTAGGAATAATGGAATAGGATCACGGTTCTATTTTGTTGGTTTTTGGAACTGAGGCCATGATTAAGAGGGACAGCCAGGGGCATTCATATTGCACCACTAGAGGTGAAATTCTTGGACCGGCACAAGACCGACCAGAGCAAAAGCATTTGACAAGAATGTTTTCATTAATCAAGAATAAAATTCGGAGGTTTGAAGATGATCAGATACCGTCGTAGTTCCAACCATAAACTATGCCGACTCGTGATGTGGCGGCGTTATTCCCATGACCCGCCGGGCAGCTTCCGGGAAACCAAAGTCTTTGGGTTCTGGGGAGAGTATGGTTGCAAAGCTGAAACTTAAAGGAATTGACAGAAGGGCACCACCAGGAGTGGAGCCTGCAGCTTAATTTGACTCAACACGGGAAACCTCACCTGGCCCGGACACGGACAGGATTGACAGATAGCTCTTTCTCGATTCCGTGGGTGGTGGTGCATGGCCGTTGTTAGTTGGTGGAGCGATTTGTCTGGTTAATTCCGATAATGAAGGAGACTCTGGCATGCTAACTAGTTACATGACCCCCGAGCGGTCGGCGTCCCCCAACTTCTTAGAGGGACAAGTGGCGTTCAGCCACCCGAGATTGAGCAATAACAGGTCTGTGATGACCTTAGATGTCCGGGGCTGCATGCACGCTACACTGACTGGCTCAGCATGTGCCTACCCTACACCGGCAGGAGTGGGTAACCTGTTGAACCCCATTCGTGATGGGGATCGGGGATTGCAATTATTCCCCATGAATGAGGAATTCCCAGTAAGTGTGGGTCATAAGCTTGCATTGATTAAGTCCCTGCCCTTTGTACACACCGCTCATCACTACTACTGATTGGATGGTTTAGTGAGGCCCTCGGATCGGCCCCACTGGCGTTGGCCCACGGCCCTGGCGGAGCACTGAGGAGACGGTCGCACTTTACTATCTAGAGGAAGTAAAAGTCGTAACAAGGTTTCTGTAGGTGAACCTGCGGAAGAATCATTAACGGAGAGAGGAGAGGCCGCCCCGCGCGCGTGCCTCTCTTCACGTGAATGAGCGACCCCGTGCGGCGCGTGTGCCAGTGGGACCCATGTCGGGGGTTCCCCGCCAGCCGCGCGACCCGGAGAACTCGGGACGGAATGGGGGAGACAGACGGGAATCTCGCGTGTGTGAGCACGCACATGTCGCAGATGTGGGTGGGCTTGGCTGGTGGGCGGGCTGGCGGACGAGCAGTGGGTGTCCCCAACCATGGCCTTGATGTGCCTCAGCTGGCTGGGGGCTGCTGTGCCCTTCCCACCGGCTCCCGTCGAGGACGCTGGCTGGGTTCCTGCCGCTGCCGCCGCTGCCTCCTCCTCCTCCTCCTCCTCCTCCTCCTGTTGCCCCACGCCGTGCTGCCCCGTACCAGCCCGCTCTCTCGTGGCCTTCCTACTAGGGCGTCTCGAGGGTCGGGGGCCGGACGCCGGTCCCCCTCTCCTCATCCACCCCCCGCTGTCCAGGTA
>PVHO010019075.1:42500-43796 GCA_004024885.1 Saguinus imperator
CATTTATTATTTATTATTCATTCATGTTATTATTTTTATTGCTTTTTTATTTTTTTTGAATAGAGACAGGGTTTCACCACATTGGTCTGGCTGGTCTCGATGTGGTGACCTCAGGCGATCCAGCCGCCTCACCCTCCCAAAGCACTGGGGGATGACAGGCCTGAGACACCATGCCTGGCTATTTTTTCGTTTATTTATCTATCAATCGATTTATTTAGAGGCAGACTCTTTCGCATTTATTTATTTATTTCGGGGAAGGCTCATGTATCTCTGTCTCTCTGTCTCTCTGTCTCTCTCTCTCTCTTCCCACTCCCCCACCTTCCTGCCTTCCTCCCTCCCTCCCCTTCTCTCTCACTCCCTCTTTTCTCTTTCTTTCTTTCTTTCTTTCTTTCTTTCTTTCTTTCTTTCTTTCTTTCTTTCTTTCTTTCTTTCTTTCTTCCTCTCTCTCTCTCTCTCTCTGTCTCTCTCTCTCTCTCTCTATCTCTTTGGACGAATCCACCCCACACTTTGGACCAAGCCGTCATCCCTCCTCAGGTCCCTCCTGTCCCCACTACCTGGGACTACACGCATGCGCCAGGCCACCACAGGGGCTAACTATTGCATTGTTTTTAATGTATGTATGTGAGATGGGGCTTCGGGTTCCACCCTGACGCCCAACCTGGTTCGGAACTCCTGCTCTCCAGAATTCCGCCTGCCTTGGCCTCTCACAGTGCTGTTGTTACAGGCCTAAGTTACTGCACCTGACTCAATCTCTATTGGCCTGCCTGCCTGCCTGCCTGGGCACCTGCCTGCCCGCCCACCTGCCTGGCTGCCTGCCTGCCTGCCTTACCTATCACCTTCTTAGTAGCCATGTGGTCTCGCTTTGTGATCCACCCTCTGGACACACACATATTTCTTTTTAAACTTGGATGACGATGATGCTGCTGACGATTATTTATACAGGTGAAGATGGTGTTGACTGACAGATCGAGATGATCTCACATGTTTGCGCTCCAGCCATTCTCCCACGTGGCCTTTCAGACTGCTGTGATGACAGGCGTGAATGTGAAATGGGCCTGGTCATATCTCTCTTGTGTGTTTCTTTCCAGTCCTTGTTTCTGGTCTGAACGCACAGTCGATAATATGGGCGTTGCAAACAAAGACAGTTTTCACACACATCTCACGATCCTGCCTTTTCTTTTCAGTGCCACAAGCTGGGTGGCGTGCCTGAGCTCTCTCTGATGGTTGTTTCATATAGTGTGGAAAGCATTGACATTGGCCATGTGCACCTGCTTTTTTTTTTTGATGGAGTGTCTC
>PVHO010019076.1:0-43788 GCA_004024885.1 Saguinus imperator
TATGAGTGAGTATATGCAGTATTTCTTTTTCTGTTCTTGTGTCAGTTTGCTGAGAATGATGTTCTCCAGATTCATCCATGTCCTTACAAAGGACACAAACTCATCATTTTTGATTGCTGCATAATATTCCATGGTGTATATGTGCCACATTTTCCCAGTCCAGTCTATCATCGTTGGGCATTTGGGTTGGTTCCAGGTCCCAGCTTTTAAGTTTCTTTGTAGTATCCCCATTTAACATACAAGAATTTTACTTATGGGAAGTATTGATGAAATAATTTATGAAATCAAAATAGATTTTCAAGGGACCACAGGGGCCATAGAATTTAGAACCCTTATTTTATAAATTGGAAATTGATGAATTGAACATGTAATTTACTTACCTATTTTCACATAACTGGTTGGTAGAACATCCAGGAGTATGCATCTGGGCCAAGACCTATAAGATCCAACTTCTAATTAACTACATAACAATAAAATAGATGTTTTTTTTTTCTTTACTGAGTAACATCATGTGGTCTTCCATAATCACCTATGCCTTGGCAATATGACTTGCTTTTAACACTTGTGAGGGGTGTTTTTCCTCTTTAAGCTCTTGCAACCCACTGAGAACCATGTGAAAATGTTCAGACCAGGCTTTTGAGGTCTGCGAGACTGCAAAAAGCAGAAATGAGATGCAGCCCCAACTGTTATATCGGGATTCAGGGATGCCCTCAGTTTCCCTGAGATGACGTTTCTCCAGGTTCTTGGTCTATTGCCCCCTCAAGAATGAGAGAGGCGACCATGATGCAGTGTGCAGTAAATGCTGGGCTCAAGAAGTATTGTAGAAAGTGATGTATTTAAAGCAGAGAGAGAAAAAGGAAGAGAGAGAAACAGCGAACTCTCACACTGAGAGAGAGAAAAGAAAAGCTGCTCTCACACTGAGTGAGAAGGGTTCCCAGAGGGGGAGAACCAGAGAAGGAAAGCTCCTCTCAGATGGAATCCAGGAGAGGAGAGCAGCTTTCCAGGAGAGAGTGGTAGGGAACGAAGAGAGAGAGAGAGAGTTTAGGAGAGGAACAGTAGCTTCCACACTGGGTGGAAGGGGACTCCAGAGGGGAAATCCAGGAGAGAGAAAGATGGCTTCCATAAAGGGAGTGTTCCTGGAAGAGGACCCAAACGTGGAGTCTGAAGGGATGTGAAAGAAGAGGCCTTTTAACCTGGGAGGAACCCCCACCTTCTCTAAGACCTAGGGCCAATGAAACGAGTTCTTTAGAACGTCCACTGAGGTGACTGACTCTTAGTTTCTTCCCATGCCCACAAAATTTGAACATAAACTGTTAAATCTCCCAGATGGAGAGAGGTAAGAAGTGGGCATGGTGTTGGGAAGTTCTCGCCCTAGAAACTACGCCCCCTCGTGGACCTGGAAAGAGAACACATTCCCTCACAACCCCACCTGTCAGCTGGCCACAGGCTGGTGAGTGAATCAAGCCAAGTTTAGCAGAAGTCTTCATCATCTGAGTCCAGCCTAAATATCAGAACCACAGAATCACGATGTAAATAAAAGGTGATTTTAAGCTACCAAGTTTGGGGTGGTGTATTACACAGAAAAAAAATGAAGCAATAATATTACTTTGTAGATTTATTATTAATTAAAGGTTACATGAAAAATAAGCAGAGAGTAAGCCTCCTTCGTTCAAGTCTCCTTATGCATGAAGAAGACAGTACTTACTCCTCTTTAAACAAAACACTTATTCAGTTAATAAGAAGTATGATAGACTGTGAGATAATAAAAATGTTATTACTTTTGTCGTTAACACTTGTCAGTCCTTTAGCTGTTATATCAAGAATGATTTTTCGCTCTTAGAGGCTGTTTCTTTGTTGGTGGTATTTGGGCATAGCTGGCTTTTCAGCTTACCAATTGATCCTATTCTTCAAAGGAAGTATTCTGTGGCATGAAATATACTCTTGACAATGCTCATGAACAAATAACTGTAGTAATTAAAAGGTAACTCGAATATTTAAATAAGTTGCTTATGTAACATTCTATTTAGATTTCTAGGGAAAAAAATAGCAATATTTCCCTCCCTATAAGTGATGTAAAATGTCTTAAACCCACATTACTGAGTAAAGTAATAGGTTGGTGCAAGAGTTTAAGTGTAGTTTTTGCCGCTACTTTCAATAGCAAAACAGAATTACTTTCGCACCAGCATAATAGCAGAAAACCATCATTGGTTTACACAGACATTAGATAGACTTTCACAGTGTTCTTGGTAGCAGAGGTAAAGCAATTTGATATGGAACAAATGGGTGATTGTTTGATTTTTCCATTTTACCAAGATGTACATGAAATGCTGAGAAAAACTTCATTGGAATTGGTATGGTGCTGATAAACGTTTATCAGTTTCTTAAGTAAGCAGTTGAAAACAAAGTATCTACATATACCAGAGATAAACTATACAACAGACTTCAATTATACAATCAGTCATGAAGTAAGAAGGCACAATCACCAAAGCAAATGGGTAAACACACTTCAGATAAGCACAGTGGGACCAAGCAATTCTCCAATAAAGAACATTCAGGCATGGTCAGCAAATAAATATTATGACATACTAATGGCAAGATGGTGTTGATTCAGAGGTAACTGTCTATTTTAAAACTTGTATTTTATATTATTTTAAAGTATGTGCTTCCTCATGGATAGAACCTAATCTTCAGGTTGCAGCTGTTGTAGAATAATTATTGGATCAGATCCTGAAAATTTGGGCTATGTTTTGGCTATATGAAACAGAGTGTGGAATAGAAATAGAGAAGTACAATTGTCAAGAATATTTTGTCAGCCAGTCAATACATCTTTGTGAAAAGCCCATTACATACAGGGTCATAACCTCATTGACTGTGGCAGAGATATATTGTAGACAATCTATACCAGGACATCAATTAAGTTACACATAGTAATAAACTTTTAATCTTTTTTTAGCTTCCACAGATTATGTAGTTATTTTACATACCTAGCGCATTATTTTCCCATATATAATTATGCACATTTTGTTGCTCTTAATAAATTAATTTTTCTAGTTTTGTATACCTATTCAATATTGACCACTAAACATTTTAATTGGTATTTCTTGATTCGTAAATTGCATGTGAACAACTATTAGCCTTATAATATTTTTCACCATTTGTGGAAACCAAGAACCTAAATGCTAATAGATTCATTCTACTTTCACAAGCTGAGAAAGGATTTAGAATGTACATTTGAGTATTTAAATTATTGTTGAGGTACATATGTCACAAGTGGTATGTAAACCATAATGGGCTAAGCATGTAAAATAACTACTATAGAACATTATTTTACACCTACCCTCTCTCTCAATCTCTCACTCTCTCTCTTTCTAAGAACTTGTAATTTCCTGAATGACAGGAACATCTGACACAGAGCTCCTAAATCCACTGGAATTTCTTGGGCAATAGAAGCATCTTTTGCTCTAATGAAACAACTCTTAATGGGCTCCTGTATGGGGACTGGAAAGACCAACCAATCCGTAATTAGAAGTCTGGAACTTTTAGCCCCACTCCCATTCTCTGAAGAGAGGAGAGGGGCTAGAAATTGACTTAATTAATTATGTTTACATGATTAAGCCTCTATAAGAATTCCTGAACTATAAGGTTTGGAGAGCTTCCAGGCTGGTAAATGCCAGGAGAGTGACACACACCAACTCCATAAGGACAGAAATTCCTACACTCAGGCTCCTTCCAGACCTCCTCCTATGTAACTATTTATTTGTCTGTTCAACTATAGCATTTATTATATCCTCTGTTAATACAGTTATCATTAACATATGTGTCTTCTGAATCCTGTGAGCCACCCTACCAAATTAATAGAACCTGAGAAGGGGGTCGTGGGAACCCTGATTTATAGCTGGCAGTCAAGAATAGTCACCTGCTACTTGTGATTGACATCTGAAGTGGGGGGCAGTCTTGTAAAACTGATCTTAACCTGTGGGATCGATCTGAATCTAACTCCAAGTAGCAGTGTGAGAATTGATTTAAATTACAGGACCCCCAGTTGATGTCTTCTGAAGAACTGCTTAGTGTGTGGGGAAAACTCCCTACCCGTCTGTTATCAGAAGTGAAATGTTCTTTCTTGTATTGAACATCGAGTGGTATGTGAAAGTAAAAAAATAAAATTTTTTTTTTAAAAAAACCTCATACAGGTTTAAAGCCAAAAGAAGACAAGGGAAACAAATTAAATTGAATTGATTCAATATTTGCTTCCCTGTATTGACTATAAATTTTAAAAAAGATATTTAGTTATGTTATCAGGATAGTACACTGGCAAACACAAAGTTAAATAAAACCATATCCAATGATAGGGAATGTATTCAGCATACTGATTGGTTAACCAGAACACTCAACTTAAAGAATACTAATGAATCCTCACCTAGTATGAAAATTAATTTGAGGGGTGCAGTATACATCAGAGCTATTTTAATTTAGACTCACCTAAGTTCACTCATGTGAAATTTGAACGTCCTTATTTTTTCCCCACAAAACTAAAGAGATCTAATTGTAGGTCAAGGTGGATTGGTGGGAGACACTTGGCAGCTGTTGATATAACTATCAAATGGAATTAAGCTTAGTTTCTTCATCTCGTTAATGATGTATGTATGCAACACCAAGTATTTAGCAGTATTAGCTAATCAGGGAATCCATTGTGAATGCTTAAAGGTACATTACATATGTAATTGTAATGCAGGCTCAAGGCTACCATTGCATTTTTTTTCTAATAAGTTAATGTGTTTAAAGGGATGATGATGTTAAGCTAAAGTTGTTTTAACTTTCAAAGATAAGAGCTTTTAGGTAATGTAATCACAGACTGTCCTTGGAAATCTTACTACCTTTTTAAGGGGAACTAAGGAACTATGTTTTGCCCTGCAATTAAAGTTTCAATATAGTGATGACAAACGTGGTTTAAGAAATTATCAGTGTGGCGATGGAAAAAGTCTTTGTTTTATTATACCTGATTCGCAATTGTTCACATGGGAGAAACAAAAGATGCAGTAGAAAAGCAAACTTCCGCATTTGCCGTTTCTCCCCATGCCAAATGTGGGTGAAGGGGCGGAAGGCAGCAAAACACACTGCCATGTGTGTACCTATGCAACTATCTTGCATGTTCTGCACATGTACCCCAAAACCTAAAACGCAATAAAATATAAAAAAGAAAAAAGAAAAGCAAACTTCCTTATAAGTAATGGAAAAGTTAAAATATGACATTAAACAGAGCGATAATTTGCCTATATTATGCAAATAAACCACCTAACCATGAAGACTTATAGAAAAAAGAGAATATTTTAGCTTCTTGCATTCAGTTTAAATAGGTCGATATTGCATTACTCTGTAATTGAATTGCATTTGATTTATATAACTGGGGTTTTGATTTTGTTTCATTTTGTTTGTTTTAGAGGCAGCGTCTTACTCTGACACCCAGGCTGCAATGTGGTGGGGCCATCATTAGTTTACTGCAGCCTTGAGCTCCTAGGCTCAAGGGATCCTTTCTACCTCAGCCTCTTGAGTAGCTGGGGCGACAAGTGTGTGCCACCATGATCAGCTGACTTTTTATTTATTTTTTTGCAGAGACGAGATCTCCTCTTGTTATCTAGGCTGGTCACCAACTGCAGGGGCTCCTGCTTTGGCCTCCCAGAGTTCTGGTATTACAAGCATAATCCACTGTGTCTGGCCTATAAAACTGTTTTAGGGAAATACCTAAGCCTTTTATAATTTTCTGTAACATCAGTAAACCAGGTCATAGACATCTGTCAAGGTCTGACTTGCACTTAGTCTAGTCTGCTAATGTCAAACTTGTGAGAAACTTTTTATCTTTGGAATTACCTTTCATCAATCCTTTGCTGTAGAAAAGCTACCTGAAGAAATAGAAATAAACTTGGTCTGTCTTGTCTGAACAAATAATTATTAATTAAGCAAAATGATATTTAAAGCTGCTTTATAAATGATACATCAAAGCCCTTGTATAGAAGATAGATTATATTTTCACAATGACCTTTCATCGCATTTTGATGCTATTTTTGTCAAAAAAGGACACACAGGAGAACATTCTATCTTTGTTACTGTTTCCATTATCATCATCATGACAATCATCTAAAGCATTTTTCATCATCATAGTCTAAAAGCATTTATATTCATTACTTGTCAGCATGTACTGTTTAACCATTGTTATAAAAATATAATGAAGTTACTTTCATTATCATCCATTCTAAGAGTTGAAATTCACATTTGGCTTCAAGGTGTAGTAAGTTCAGATGATAATCTCAAAAAAAAGCTGGAGAAAAAAAATTAGATTATTAACATATACAAAACTTTTTTCACTCAGGCAATTTACCTTTTCACATAGGTATGAATAAAATCAGTACTTCTATATTTTAATAATAATAATTGGAGGAAACAACGTATTTTATCAAACTTTTAACATTTCTGGAAGTATGATTCATATAATACTTCCAGTATTACTGAGTATTGGAAGTATGATTCATATAATTGATAATTATTTATATCTAACCTAACTTCATCCTGAAAATATATGTAGAAAAATTCACTGGTGATTCTATTTTTATAATTGTTTTATATTTTAGAATATATGTAATATATTTTGTATAATATACATATAATGCATTTTACAAATATATGTACATACGTATACATATATATGTGTATATATATATGTGTGTGTATATATATATATATTTCAAACAGTCTCCTCTGACACCTAGGCTGGAGTGAAGTGGCTCAATCAAAGCTCACTGCAGCCTCAGCCTCCCAGGCTCAAGCAATCCTCCTTCCTCAGCCTCTCAAGTACCACAGACATGTGCCACCAACCCTGGATAAATTTTTATTTTTGTGGAGACAGTAGTTTCACTATGTTGTCCAGAATGATTTATTATAGTTTAATTGAAAATTCCAGTAAAGTGATAAAATTCAGGACTTCTATAACTGAGAAAGCAAATATATTTGGTTTGATACAGTAATTATAGGTGTATTACTCATATACCTGAATGATATAAGCCAGCCAGGCAAATATGGGGTATATAGGGTTACAAAGTTCTTTTTATTTTTCTGTAAAGGCAATAATACCAAAGGATAGCAAATATTTTTTACTGTATCCATTAACTTGAGCCCATAGTGGACTTAGAAAACCATGAATTCCCAGGGATGCAAAAAAGCAGGACGATCATTCCCTACCATATTGAACTCTCTTCCTGGGAAAGATTTGCATGATTTAAGTGATTTTTAAAAATCTTTCCTATAAGTGATAAAATCCTGCCTTACGAAAGGAAGCTAGGATCTTCAAAACTATGAAAATTTGTAAGGTTAAAATCCACACAGTTAATACACAAACAGAATGGCTCAATTATTTTGACTGTAGAAATTCAAGTCTGACAAGTTTTGTAACAGCAACAAATCGTTAAATATTAATACATAGTATGAAATAAAGGAGGGAAAATTGTGAGCTGAATAATAGTTCTCAGAGGTATAAAAAGCAGACTCAGTGAAGCATTGAACAATGATCTATGGCAAACAATGAGATACTAATTAACATAGCTAGATAAACAGAGGATTGTGTTAATCAAGACAAAAAGAACAATTTACAGAATAAAATTTCCCAGTGAGTGGCCAGAACAAACAAGTAAATATAGGAGCATTATCAAATACAGCAACAAAGAAACATCAGACTATTCATAACTGTGTTGTAAACTGGCAGTCCAAAAAGAAAGTGATAGAGGTACTGGAAAATATAGAATTTCATAGAAACATATATGAGACAAAATTATCAGCAAATGATATGATCATCATAGGCAACTCTAAGGTAGACTGTTAATAGAAAAGTGAATTTTAAATCAGAAGCAGTTTTTAGAAAAAGAAATGAGAGAATTTTTTTTTTTTTTTACTTTAAGGACACTAGAAAATACAAGCAATACAATTCTTTGGCCAGGACTCAAATTTTATTCTGCTCATAAGTTGATTTTAAACTTTCCTTTGTGAGGGTCCTAATGAACATCATAACTGTGCAGTATCAGCAATCTTGATGCTTATGTATCAAAGCATAAATACATACAAACAATTTCAGAATTTAAGTTTGATAATGGATAAATTGCATTGCTATAGTTTCTCATAAAATTAAGATGTTTTATGTTTATTCAGAGAGAAGAGAGGGTTTAGAACTATAAAACAAGTGTTTTGTGGTTGATATGCACAAAATTTTAATTTATTTATTCTGAATTTTTATGCAGATATTTTAAAATTTTTCATCCAAAATAATTATTTACTTAAAAAGAGTTTTTGAAAAATTAAAAAAGATATTGGGCTCTTCATTTCTTAAACCAAAATATTGTTTTTCTTCAGAAATACCTGTATGGCCTGCTGGGAATCACATTATTGTATTACTTTGTCTTTTTCCATATTATGTCTTTGAAATGAATATTAAGGAATATAAGTAAAATTTGATGGAATTTCCCAGGGAATTAAGGGACACATAAATTTTATCAGTTCACCTGCTTAACAATTTACTTATTACAGATCAATATTATTTATACATTTGAATGCTCAATTTAATCAGATATGCAACTGCCCTTTAATTATGTAAATAAAAGATTTTTTATTTTAATTGAAATCTATGAAAAGAATATGTAAAATAATTTAAAATTGTTTTCTGATACAATATTTCATAAAATACATTATTCTTACAGTATTGTCATCCAGAAAGGCATTTAAATATTTTTATTTTTTATTCTAACATGAATATATTAGAGTAGACAGATAGCTAGACACCAGCAGGTGGGGAAGCACCTGAAAAAGGGAGGTCAGGAAAATCTCACGCCCTACGGACCATCCAAAGCACGCATGCTAGCTATGACCAGAGAAAGGGGGAGGTATCTATGCAGAAAGAAACATCTCTTAAGATGCCCCAACAGGCCGGGCGCGGTGGCTCAAGCCTGTAATCCCAGCACTTTGAGAGGCCGAGGCGGATGAATCACGAGGTCGAGAGATCAAGACCAACCTGGTCAACATGGTGAAACCCCGTCTCTACTAAAAATACAAAAAATTAGCTGGGCACGGTGGTGCGTGCCTGTAATCCCAGCTACTCAGGAGGCTGAGGCAGGAGAATTGCCTGAACCTAGGAGGCGAAGGTTGCGGTGAGCCGAAATCGCGCCATTGCACTCTAGCCTGGGTAACAAGAGCGAAACTCCGTCTCAAAAAAAAAAAAAAAAAAAAAAAAAAAAAAAAAAAAAAAAAAAAAAAAAAAAAAAAAAAAAAAAAAAAAAAAAAAAAAAAAAAAAAAAAAAAAAAAAAAAAAAAAAAAAAAAAAAAAAAAAAAAAAAAAAAAAAAAAGGCCCCAACAACTACAGAATATAGCCAGCTCATATTGATAAGAAGAGAAGAGGACAAAGGAGAAATTCCTAAAGAGATACACAGGGGCAGTAAGTATAGATTTGACCATGATTAAACCTTCCTGGGGTGGCAGTAATGAGCACTGCAGCCATTAGATAGAATTTGTATTCAGTTTCATTCTCCTACATGTGGCTAGCCAATTATCCCAGGACAATTTGTTGAAAGAGGTGTCCTTTCCCCATTTTATGTTTTTGTTTGCTTTGTCAAAGATTAGTTGGCTGTAAGTATTTGGGTTTATTTCTGGGTTCTCTATTATGTTACACTGGTTTATGTGCCTATTCTTATACCAGTATCATGTTATTTTGTTGACTATGGCCTTACAGTATAGTTTGAAATAAGGCAATGTAATGCCTCAAGATTTGTTAGTTTTGCTTTGGTTATGCAGGATGCTTTTTTTGGTTCCATATGAATTTTAGGAATATTTTTTTCTAATTCTGTGAAGAATAATGGTATTTCGATGGGGATGTGTTGAATTTGTAGATTGCTTTGGCAGTATGGTCATTTTCACAATATAGATTGTACCCATCCATGAGCATGGGATGTGTTTCCATTCATTTGTGTTGTCTATGATTTCTTTCAGCAGTGTTTTGTGAACCTAAATCCTCATCTCTCACCTTACGACAAAATCAACTCAATGGATCAAAGTCTCTTTAAGTGGACTATTTAACCTGAAACTATAGAAATTCTAGAAGATAACAATGGAAAAAGCCATATAGACTTTGGCGTAAGCAAGGATTTTATAACCAAGAAGCCAAAAGCAAATGCAATTAAACAAAGACAAATAGCTGGGACTTAATTAAACTAAAGAGCTCTTGTAGGGCAAAAGGAAAAGTCAGCAGAGTAAGAAGACAATCCACAGAACTGGAGAACATCTTCATGATCTATACATCCAAAAAAGGACTAATAGCCAGAATCCACAATGAACTCAAACAAGTCAGTAAGAAAGAAACAAGCAATTCCATCAAAAAGTAGGCTAAGGACATGAATAGACAATTAATTCTCAAAAGAAGATACACAAATAGCCAACAAACATGAAAAAAATGCTTAACATCACTAATGATCAGGGAAATGCAAATCAAAACCACAATGTGATACCACCTTACTCTTGCAAGAATGGCCATAATAAAAAAATCAAAATATAATAAATGTTGGCATGGATGCAGTGATCAGGGAACTCTTCTACACTGCTAGTGAGAATGTAAATTAGTAGACACTATAGAAAACTGTGAAGACTTATTAAAGAACTAAAGGTAGGACTACCATTTGATCCAGCAATCTGACTACTGGGTATCTAACCAGAGAAAAAGAAGTTGTTTTATGGAAAAGATACTTATGCATGCATGTTTCTAACAGCACAGTTCACAATTGCAAAATTGTGGAACCAACCCAAATGCCCATCAGTCAACAAGTGGATATATAATGGAATACTACTCAGCTGTAAAAAGGAATGAATTAACAGCATTTGCAATGACCTAGATTAGATTGGCACATATTATTCTAAGTGGAATAACTCAAGAATGGAAAACCAAACACTATATTCTCACTGATATGTAGAAGCTAAGCTGTGAGGACACGAAGGTATAAAAATGATACAATGGACTTTGGGGACTTGGGTAAAAAGTTGGGGGGAAATAAAAGATTGCAAATAGTGTGCAGTATATACTGCTAGGGTGATGGGTGCACAAAAATCTCACAAAGCAGCATTAAAGAACTTACTCATGTAATCAAATACCACCTGTACTCCAATAGCCTATGGAAAAAGAAATAGAATTCATGTTCTATGCCCACACATGCACATCAACTGACTTTAAGGGAGAATCTTACAACCTTATGGTGGGAACTAAGTGAGAGAAAAGGTGGAGACTTAAGGTAGGAGAGGGAAAACTAGAGAAAGAAAAAAGGTGGACACAAGACAGAGGTGAGAAATTCAAGAAACTTCAAGAAAAAATCCGACATCATAAAATCCCAATGCAAAACCCTGAGAGCTGCTGCTGACTCATTCCAGCAGCCCACACTGCCTTGTCTTTCAGAGTGTCCTGTCTCTCCAAATAAGCTTTTTACTCCTTATTTCTTTTCAATAACTCTCTCTACTATCTTTGAACTGCCTCTTGGTCAAAATCTTTCTCTCAAGATGACTCATGCTTATTATTTACCGTGTTGTTCATCCCACTTTGGACATGACAGGAATAGCATTAGATTAAGGATTTGTCAGAAGTGCATGAACCAGAGTAACTCCATCTTAAATAGGAGCTGGGTAAAATGAAACTCAAACGTAGGTTAAAGTATTCTAAGTTACAGGATGAGATAGGAGGTCAGACAGATTACAGGTAATAAAGACATTGCTGATAAAACAGGTTGTAGTAAAGGAACCAGCCAAACCCCATCAAAACCAAAATGGCAACGCTCTGGTTGTCCTTGTGCTACACTCTCACCAGCTCCATGACAGTTTACAAATGCTATGGCAACATCAGGAAGTAATCCTCTATGGTCTTCAAAAACGGGGAGGCATGAATAATCCACTCCTTGTTTTCCCTCTACTCTAGTTTTCCCTCTCCTACCATCAACAAGAAATAACTATAAAAGTGGGCAACCAGCAGCCCTCAGGGCTCCTCTGTCTGTTGATCAGCCATTTTTTATTCCTTTAATTTCTTAATAAATTTGCTTTCACTTTGCACCAGGGATCCGCCCTGGATTCTTTCTTGTGAGAGATCCAGGAACCCTCTGTTGGGGTCTGGATCAGGATCCCTTTCCCGTAATAGTTGTAGTATAATCAAAAACTTGGAAAATTAAGTATGTGAAACGGAGAAAATAGTGCTTCATTTCCTTACTACCTCATATATACTTTTTATAAAACTAATTTAGAAAAGGAAATAAAATATAGTATATCACAAACACATACAAAATAGATATCATTTATATATCAAAATTTAAAGAGAGTAGTATATGAAGCACCTAAAATTTAACAAGCAGCAAGAAGTAGATATTTTAGATTTCTTCTTTATTTCTTGTATAATTATATAGCAAAATAAAATAT
Source organism: Saguinus imperator (assembly GCA_004024885.1). Taxonomy (NCBI): domain Eukaryota; kingdom Metazoa; phylum Chordata; class Mammalia; order Primates; family Cebidae; genus Saguinus; species Saguinus imperator. The sequence continues at coordinate 12,473 of PVHO010019076.1, forward strand.
ATTTTTGTATCTCCCTAATGTTTTAATAATGGAAATATCTCCACAGACAACATATGTGTATACATATAAATACTTCCTAGGTGAAATCTACAGACTTGACATTATTGCCATTATGATTTAGCAAAATTTACCTGCGTATCTAAATATGCAGTTTCCAAACATTTAGTTGTATTTTCATTAGATTTCTTTTATGTAAAATTATTTGAATTATTCAGTGGAAAGAAAAATAAATGCAAGATTGGCCTGGAGAGGTAAGCAGGATCCATATCTAAAAAGGCCTTGCAAACCTTCAAGGGTTTTAGACATTAATGCAATTAGATGTTACTAAGGTTTTTAATTGTGCAAATGACATGGTTATATTTTTATTTTAAGTAAAACAATTTCCAGTGCAAAGAATGTAGAATAAGAGCAAAAATGCAAGATGGAAATTAAGGGGCTATAGCTAGAATATCAGTAAAAGGTGATGGTAGCTTAACTTGGGAGGCACCTGTGGAAGTGAAGAGATATTTACAATGAAGGTGAAGCTGAAGATTGAACATGGGGCAGGTGGAGGCAGGTGTAGTAACTAGGTGTGGACTAAATAAAAAGAGCAAGAGACAAGGGCTTTAAAAAGGTGAGATATATGTAGAGGCAAATTTCAGCTTCCTATTGATCCAGACACTGATTTAAAACTCCTGTTGGACCATCATCCAAGGATGCTGGACTAAAGATAACTATTCCTGAATGTTCCAGATAAACATGAGATGATGCCAACATGGATCTCCAGATCCACTATCTGTAATTAGTGTCAAGTCATTAACCAGGAGCAGCCAACACAGCTATTTCTATTTTCTTTCTTTCTTTTTTTCTTTTTCTGAGACGCAGTTTCGCTCTCGTTAACCAGGCTGGAGTGCAATGGCGCGACCTCGGCTCACCACAACCTCCGCCCCCAGAGTTCAGGCAATTCTCCTGCCTCAGCCTTCTGAGTAGCTGGGATTACAGGCACGCGCCACCATGCCCAGCTAATTTTTCTGTATTTTTAGTAGAGACGGGGTTTCACCATGTTGACCAGGATGGTTTTGATCTCTTGACCTCGTGATCCACCCGCCTCGGCCTCCCAAAGTTCTGGGATTACAGGCGTGAGCCACCGCGCGCGGCCCAGCTATTTTCTAGCTAAAGAAATTCATGCTCCAGGAATTCCAGAACAAAAGCAAAGGGTCTGGACTGGATGGAATTCTCAACCTTAGGCAACTGAAAGTGCTTGCTTATGCCTGTTTGATTCAGTGAGTGAAATCCGTAATCACAATGAGGTCCGGAGCTCCCTACGCACAATCATCCTTTAGCCACAGAAGCTAAAATATTACCTGATAGATACTAAATAAATAGATGAGTAAAGGAATGATTGATAATTGCCCTGAGGTTTTTCTACAGCCTGTCCCTCAGCCCTCTGCTGTTTTTTAATAATAATTATTAAAAATTATAATTATTATGTTGTTTATTTTATATTTATGTTTTCTCTTATTTAAGTATTTAGTGGCCTTTATTTGGTTAACTTACTTTATTTCTTTATTTATTTTTTGGACTGAGTCTCACTCTGTCACCCAGGCTGGAGTGCAGTGGCGGGATCTCGGTTCACTTCAACTTTGCTTCCTGGGTTCAAGTGATTCTCCTGCTTCACCTCATGAGTAGCTGTGATTACAGGAGTGCACCACCATGCCCAGCTAATTTTTGTATTTATAGTAGAGATGGGTTTCACCATGTTGTCCAGGCTGATCTTGAACTCCTGACCTCAGGTGATCCACTCACCTTGGTCTCTCAAAGTGCTGGGATTACAGGCGTGAGCCACTGTGCCTGACCTGGTGAACCTCATTTCTTATGGAAAAACAATGTAAAATCTTTATTTAATTTTAATTCAATATTAAAATCATTTAGTTTTTTAAAAAAATTAATTGTAATAAGGTGTGATCTTCTTTATTTTTTCATGTGATACACATTTGATTGCCTTTCTCTCATTTCATAAATACATACTGACTACTTAGGAAGAGGTTGAGTCACCTCTCTCTTTTTTTTTTTTGAAACAGTCTTTGTCAGCTAGGCTGGAGTGCAGCGGCACAATCTTGGCTCACTGCAACCTCTGTCTGCTGGTCTCAAGTAATTCTGCTGTCTCAGCCTCCCAAATATTTGGGATTACAGGCGTGTGTAATCAGGCCAGGGTTAATTTTTGTATTTTTAATAGAGACTGAGTTTCATCTTGTTGGACAGGCTGGTCTCAAACTCCTGACTTTAGGTGATCCGCTCATCTTGACCTCCCAAAGTGCTGAGATTGCAGGTGTGAGCCACAGCACCTGGCATAGTCACCTCTTAAAGATATTACCAGGTACATTACCCAAGACTTGCTTTTTAACCTTCATTTAACTTCTTGTTTGTAACTGATTTTCATTACTTAAAATGCCAGTAGTGTTTCCTTCCAAGGTGCTTTTCTCTAAGGACACATAAAAATTGCCTACATAAAATATTTTGACATGTTGTTTTGAAAATACAATTAAAGGACAAGAAATGGATTAATATTTTCAGAGTCACTCAGTTATATAAATTATGTTTAGCATTGTCTATTGTCAAAATAGATTTTTCTGCAATAAAAAATATAAAAGTTGACTCAGTAAAGAAGATTTTCCAGAAAATTGTACTTTACAGGATTTTAATGCCCAAATTAAACTTGATTTGGAGGTCTTAGGGTGATCTGAGTCATTTAAAAACTTAAACATTTGTCTTAATAAATAAGAGTTTTTATAATTTTCTCTAGATGTAGGTCAATGTACTACACAGAAATAGAATGTAGTCTTTCATGCATTGTTGCCTAATTTTATTATCTTACAGTTTTGAAATTTGATGTTTCCCTTAATTTAGTGAGATGCCATCAGCTCTAACTTGTATCTATCTTCTCTCATCCTGGAGCTCTTGATTCCCCTTATCCTGCTCTATGTTTTCTTTTTCCCATCACACTTATCATTTCCTAATGTTTAATAAAACATATTATATTTTATTATTTACTGTCTTATTCTTTAGAGTTGGTTATTTGAAGCCAGTGATGTGTGTACATGTGTATGTGTGGATGCATGTGTGTGTGTGTGTGTGTGTGTGTGTTTTCACTAATTACTATATCCAGAGCACTTGAAGACCATTCTGGCAGTCAGAAGCATATACTTAAAAAATAAGTATTTGGTAAAAGAATGGTTTTTAGACAGTGACCAAAGTAAAATAAACAATCTTATCTATTTTCATAGGATGAAATGTTTCAGTGTGATGGTAGAATCATTCTAAATTATCCATGAACAAAGCACAACTGAAGTTATATATCAAAACATGTTAGCTGTTTAGATTTTTATTTATTTAGTTACCATTTTAACAATTGCAATTTAAATCTCATCCAAGTTTGCATTACAATTCCACCTCTACACCATGTTCCCAAATATATATGGTATGTATGAATAGAAAGGAAGCTGGTAGTTGTGTAATATAACAAAGTCAATATCTTAGATAACTCAGAAATTTCATTACTGGACCCAAAAGAAAATAAACTGTTCTACCAAAAAAAAAAAAAAAAAACACATTCACTGTGTGTTCATTGAAGCACTATTTATAATAAAAAAGAAATGGAATAAACCTAGGTGCCATATACATCCTGGAATACCACACAGCCATAAAAAATGAAATCATGTTCTTTTCAGCAACATGGATGCAGCTGGAGGCCATAATTATAAGCATACAGTCTCAATTCATCACTATTACTTTCATGAAAACTGAGTTTATGTAGCAAATAAGGATATAAAAGAAATAAATAAGGACAAAAGAAATAAAATTTAAATATTTTTCTGAATGAAACATTCAGTTTTATCGTGTCACTATAAATAAAGATTTCTGTATTTTGTGTAGCATGTGTATTATTTATGTCATAGAAAAAAATATGATTTACAGATTTCACAAGGTCACTCTGTACTTCAGAACTGAAATTCGTGATTTCGTACAGTATTTTTTAATATTTCATATTTACACATAATTTTTGTAAATTATAGATTCAGCTAATAACTCCATATCAGAAATTAGTAGAGAATAAATGGATTTTTAATATAATTTTTCTTAAAGGCTGCATCATCTTTTTGTTAAGAGAATTATATGAATATTTTGGCCTTATTTCTTCCATCTATGTAAATCCATAGAAAAATATTAGCATGCAGTTGGTGTTAAGAAAAACAATTTAAAGTAATTCCTTTCTTTAGTCATGTAGTCAATTTTACCCAATTAAAAACAGTCATAAAAGGTGGCCAATGAATATAGAAAAAAAGAAAATAACAATTACTTTCCCGAACAAAAAAAGTCCGCATAGTTTATATATTTAGTTTGTTTGTCAATAATTAAATAAAATCAATAAAAAGCAACTTGCCCTGGGCTTCTCTGCCTTTTTGATGAGGAGGTGGTTTAACTGTCTTAATAATAAGCTTTAATTTTTCTTAAAATTTACAGACAGTATAATGATGAAAGTAGACCGTGAGTCATCATTTAACATCCCCGAATTGTTTATTCTTAACAAAAGGAAAAGAAGATGTAAATGAGTGGGGGGAATCTGGACTTATGGCTATTTGTGAATCATTTCTGCTAAACTTTTATCTGGAAATAATGTGCATTTTCTAAAACATAAGCCGAAACCAAAGCAAGAAATAAGAGGACCCTAGTTTAGGTAATGAGGAAAAGGTCAAGAGAGACAGATAATGGAGGAATGATAGAAACAGAATTTTTTAAAAAGTGCTATAGAAAAAAGTAGAAAGTATACTACTCAGATGTACCAAACACATTAAGTTCTCCATCCCAGTATTGAATCTCCATGTAATCAGTTCTTACGCAGCCTACTCTTGTCACTGACATTATGAAGCATTATATGAGGAATAAATAGTATACAGCCTGGAAGAATCATTAAACACTAGTATTATATAGAAATTTTGCCTGATCTTAATTCTATCTTATATAAACACAAAACTCAAAACAAATGAAAAGAATGCTTCTCTGGTTATTTGTTTTAGTCCATTCTCACACGGCTAATAGACATACCCAAGACAGGGTAACTTAAAGGAAAGAGGTTTAATTGACTTACAGTTCCACAGGACTGGGGAGGCCTCAGGAAACTTACAATCATGACAGAAGGGGAGGTAAAGATGTTGTTCTTCACATGACAGCTGCAAGAAGAGAAAAATGGGAGCCAAGTGAAGGAGGAAGCCCCTTATAAAACTATCAGATCTCATGCGAACTTACTATGATGAGTATAGCATGGGGAAAACCACCCCCATGATTCAATTACCTCCCACTGGGTTCCTCCCATGACACATGGGGATTAGGGAAACTATAATTTGAGATGAGATTTGGGTGGGGACACAACCAAACCAACCATATTATTCCACCTTGCCCCTCCCAAATCTCATGTCCTCACAATTGAAAACACAATCATGCTCTTCCAACAGACCTTTAAAGTTTTAACTCATTACCATTAACTTAAACATCCAGAGTCCAGAGTCTCATCTTAGACAAGACAGGTTTCTTCTACTTATAAGCCTGCAAAATCAAGAGCAAGTTAGTTAATTCCTAGATACAATGGGAGTAAAGGCATTGGGCAAATACTTCTATTTCAATGGGAGAAACTAGCAAAAACAAAGGGGCTACAGGCCTGAAACAAGTCTGAAATCCAAGGAAGCAGTAATTAAATCTTAAAGCTCCAAAATAATCTCCTTTGACTCCATGTCTCACATTCAGGTCATGCTGATACATCAGGTGGACTCCTGCAGCCTTGGACAGCTCCAACCTGTGGCTTTGCAGGGTACAGCTGCCCTCCTGGCTGCTTTCACAGGTTGTCATTGAGTGCCTGTGGCTTTTTGCAGGTGCACAATGCAAGCTGTTGGTGGATCTACCATTCTGGTATCTAAAGGGTGGTGGCCTCCTTCTCACAGCTCCACATGGCAGTCCCCTAGGGGGGATTCTGTGGAGGCTTAGACCTCACATTTTCCTTCTACACTTTCCTAGCAGAGGGTCTCCATGAGGGCTCCGCCCTGCAGCAAACTTCTCTCTGTACATCCAAGTGTTTCCATACATCCTCTGAAATCTAGGCAGAGGTTCCCAAAACTCAATTATTGACATCTGTGCGCCCACAGGACCAACACCACATGTAAGCCACAAAGGCTTGGGGCTTACACCCTGTGAGACAAGGGCCTGAGCCCTTGGCCCCTTCAAGCCACAGCTAGAGCTGAAGCATCTGGGATGCAAGGCATAATTTCTGCAGGTTGCATGGAGCAGGGGGCCCTAGGCCCAGCTCAGGAAGTTATTTTTCTCTCCTAGGCTTCCAGGAATGTGACAGGAGGGGCTGTAGTGAAGGTCTCTGACATGCCCTGGAAACATGTCAGAGACTTTTTTTTCCATTTTGTTTGTGATTAACATTTGGCTCCTCGTTACTGAAGCAAATTTCTTCAGCCTGCTTGAATTTCTCCTCAGGAAACAAAGCTCTATTGTCTATGGCATCATCAGGCTGAACATTTTCCAAACTTCTATGCTTTGCTTTCTCTTGAATGTTTTGCCACTTAGAAATTTATTCCACCAGATAGCTTCAATTATCTCTCTCAAGTTCAAAGCTCCATGGATCTTAGGGGCAAGGGCAAAATCCTGTCAATTTCTTCGCATAGCAAGAGTAACCTTTACTCCAGTTTACAAGTTTCTCATCTCCATCTGAGACCACCTCATCCTTGACTTCATTATCAGCATTTTCATTAAAGCCATTCAAGTCTCTAGAAAATTCCAGATCTTCCCATATTTTTTCTGCCTTCTTCTGAGCCCTCCAAACTGTTCCAACCTCTGCCTGTTACCCAGTTTTATAGTTGCTTACTCAGAAGAAGTTCAAAATACATTTAAAATAGTTTACTGCAAAAGCTACAAAAATATTTTAAAGCTACCGACAAGTTATGAAGAGATAACAAATGACCAAATTGTCTTCAAATCAAGAGAAATAAAATAAATAGTGATATGGTTTGGCTATATTCCCACTCAAATCTCATCTTGAATTGTAATTCTCATAATCCCCACCTGCTGTGGGAGGGACCCAGTGGGAAGGACTCAATAAGAGGTAATTCAATTATAGGAGTGATAAACTCTGAGTTTATCCTGAGGGCGGGAGCTAGCCCTAGATATCTGATTACTATATTGAGTATCTTTACAGCAGCACCCCACTCTCTGTGATATCAGATTACTGTATTAGTTCATTCTCACCCTGCTAATAAAGACATAACCAACACTGGGTAATTTATAAAGGAATTCGGCTTAATTTACTCACAGTTCCGCAGGGCCAGGAGGGCTCAGGAAATTTCTAATCATGGCAGATGGGGAAGCAAACCTGTCTTTCTTCACATGATGGCAGCAAGGAGAGAAAAGCGAAAGCCAAGTGAAGGGGAAGCACCTTATAAAACCATCAGATATGAAAACGTACTCACTATCTCGAGAATAGCACGGGGGAAACCACTCCTGCAATTCAATTACCTCCCACTGGTGACACATAGGGATTACGGGAATTACAATTCAAAATGAGATTTGAGTGGGAACACAGCCAAACCAATTAGTTTTTACTTTATTGCTCTTGATTTGAAGACAATTTTGTCATTCATTATCTCATAAGAATGTTTTTTTAGTTTAAAAATGTTTTTGTAGCTTTTGCAGTAAACTATTTAAATGTATTTTGGACTTCTACTGAGTATCATTACTTATAGCTGATTTGATATGCATTATTTGATCTGTATATTATCTGCTAGAAAGTACACAAATTAAATTGTGGAGCCTTTTAAGATTGTCAGATTATTTCCTTCTCCACATATTACTTCTGGCTAAATTTAATGGTCTGACACAATCCAAAGGTAATGTTGAACACTTTACTAGAGAGGAAATTGAAATGTATGGCTCAATTCTAACAGACATAAATGGTGTAATTATTCAGTCACGTACTCGAATGTTAGCTACCTCTCATTTCCCTTTCTCTCTTCTTGCTTTAGAAAAATACTTCATTTTTACAAACAATACATCCAAATTAGAGACAAAACTTTCCAGACTTTCTTGCAATGAAGAATAGCCACATTATTAAGCTTTGGACAAAGAGATATAATTAGGAGTGTTGTATCAGGCTTTAGGAAAAATGTCTAATGGGAGGAGCCTAAAGCACTTGAGTAATGTCAAACCTTCTTAGACTATGAGTTTATCCTGAAGATGGGAGCTAGCCCTAAGTATCTGATTACTTTCTTGAGTTGCCACATCAGCCAGAAAATGTCACATTCAGGACTATTTTAAAATAATAAAATCTTGTATGTCTTGTATGCCACCCGAAACAATGTATATTTAAGTCACTGTTAATACACTTCTGAGATTGCTACTCAGAGAACTTGAACTGATTGCCTCCAGGAATATCTTACATATAAGGTATTTAGTAGAAGAAAACAGCGTTTTTTATAGAACTAGTAGCTACTGATGTCGACCATAATTCACTTTCCCAATTATATATGCAAAAAATGTAGTCAATTTGTGAGTATAAGGAACTCAGCTGATATTTTTAAGAACCTTGAAATATGATTTGTGTAACCTGTGATTCAAAGACCTCTCAACTCTATGTGCTGTTTAAAAACCATAAATCTATTATACAACATGTGAAAAAGGAATAAAGGCTTAAGACACTTCTTTATTTATATCTTTTTTTTTTAATTGAGCCAGAATCTCACTCTGTCACTCAGGCTGAAGTGCAGTGGCACATCTCTACTTACTGCAGTCTCTGTTTCCAAGGTTTGAGTGATTCTCCTGCCTCAGCCTCCTGAGTAGACGAATTACAGGCACACACCATGACATCCAGCTAATTTTTGTAATTTTTTTTTTTTTTTTTAGTAGAGATGAGGTTTTGCCATGTGGGCCAGGCTGGTCTTGAACTCCTGACCTCAAGTGATCCACCCACCTTGGCCTCCCAAAGTGTTGGGATTACAGGCAGGCATAAGTCACCACACCTGACCTCTTCTTTATTTATATCTGATGCAAAATTTATTGGGGGAATGCCAATCGTCAAATCTTATTTAAGAACTGTTTATAAAAAGCCTATGATCTCATTTGAACCTCAAAGACAATAGGGCAGCTGTTCATTGATTTAACTTCTTTATATATAAAATTAAGATCAGATTTCAAACAGATACAAATAGAGCTCTTATGTTAAATTTAATTTCCTGAACATTAAAAACAGTTCTGAACACATTGAGGGATGTGCAATTAAGTGAATACTTCCTCTGTAATTTGTTCCAAATTTATATTCTAATAATTAATTTTGTAGTGTAGAAAAAGTACATTTGAGAGAGAAAAAAATATGAGTTTAGTTCTATATGTTCTGAGTTCTATGTGACTACAGGATGTTGAAGGTGAAAAGGAGGCAATTGACTAAAGAGATCTAAAACCTGGAGTGAGGACAAAGACAACCCCGGAGATTTGAGGCATTAGCATATAGATGAGAATGGTTGCTGCTGTACAAGCAGGCTGTAAAGTTGAAAGAGCAGTTGGCCAAAAATGGCATGATGGAGATGTAAGATGAGGATATGTCCATAAAGGAAAACCTGAATGGGGAAGAGGTAACAAAGAGACTTGGGTCACCTAAGGCAAGAGCAAAGAACCTTTCTAGGAAGAAGTAGTTGGCAGTTGTAAACATGCCAGGAAAATCAAGTAGCATAAAGGCCAAGAAAAATCTATTGGATCTGAGAAAATAGAAAATATAGGGAAAATATATGTTGTTTGAAGAAATATGAAGATTCAAGAAGGTTGAATATTGAATGGAAGACAAAAGAAGTAGAGATATGTGGTTGATTCTGTCTCTTTAAAGTGATGTAACTTTTTATTCTTTGTTTTTAATTTTTATAATTAATATGTCTTCTTTCTGTACTAACAACTGCCTTCAGGGTAATGCTAAGAAAAGTGGTTATATCCACAAATTTTGACCTGTCCTTTACTATGAAAAGACTACTTGTAAATTTTCATCAGTTAGCTTCAACTTGTCTTTGAGTTTTTGATAGAAATGTATGTTATCCTATCATACTCTGTTTAGATTCCCTATTAGAAATGAAAGACTTATTTCTCTCAACTACTAGAAATGCTGCAAATAGACAGCTTTTAGCTGTCAAACTGTCAAACTCCTATCTGGATTGTCCGGCTGAAGATAGTCACTTTATCTAAAGCTGAAATAGATAAGTCAAATGCCTAAAAAATAAGTCGAACTGCAACAATATTCTTTATCAGATTATTTGCTTCTCATTTATTTGTAGTTTCTTAAATACATCTCCTCCTATTTTGAATTTTATTTTATAAACTCCTTGATGATTCTTGAACTATACTAGCAGACTCAAGTTAGACTCAGCTTTCTGTCAAGGTGAAGTTCTGAGGTTGTGAGTTTTCACATGAAATCAATAGGAATTGATGAAAGGGACTCAATATTTGGCTCCTGCCACTCATAAGCTTAAGGCCTACATATTTCTGACACATGGGAATTTTCTCTTTCCTTTTTCATGGCAAGTATATATTTAATGTATTTCAATAATGTTTCATCCTGTGTTTTTATATTAGGACATAAGATGCTTCATTATTTCAGTCGACCCATCTTTCTCAAACCAAAAGTCCCAAATATTAGTACATTCCTTTCCAGTCTATTTCTAGGCAAGCACACGCACATGCACGCACACACACACACACACACACAGCAACAGCTCAGTAGATTATCTATATAAAAATATTTTCAGTATGATTGTACTTTTTAATTAATACTGTATTAAATACCTATAGAAAATCTCCCTGTCTTGGGACAAATTACCTAGCAGCAGATCCTGTGGCAGGATATGTGTGCAAGTGATTTACTAAAGCTGTCCTCCCAGAGGAAATTGGTAAAAAGTGAAATACATAATATTGTTTGACCTGCCCAAAGCAAGAGAGCTGGGTTCTTTAATTCACTCACAAGTCAGTCACTGATGAAGGGCCAACCAGAGGGACATAAACTTCCAAACTCCCAAATACTGCCAGTTCTCAGTAGTACAAGAACATTCCTCTGAAGAAAGTTACAGATGCAAGCCTACAAAGAAAGCACACAGAAGCAGGGAGTATGGCTTATAGAAGCAATTAAAGGATCTGAGTGTATCTGGCACCGATAATGTCTGCTCTACTTATTTTGTTATCATATACATCTACATAGAAACTACATTATCAAATGTGTACATATATACTAAGATGGAGCTCATGTTTTCTAACTATAGAGACTTTTAGAGGTCTTCAGCTAAACATGAGAATTAAGGATTCTTATCTGTATGATACAAATTGCAAGACAGCAATGGTGAATTTAACAACATTAACATGTTCTCTAAATATGATTTCTTGTCTCTCCTAAAAGATGTAGTAAGATGGAGATAAGAAGAAATACAGAATACTATAACAATGAGATTACAGCAATTATATATATATATATATGTATACATAGATACACAGCCATTATATACATACACACACACATATGTATATACACACACATAAGAATTGCAGATTTTGTATGTAAATAGTGCTGAAGGAGAATAGAATGAGCACTGGGGTTGCTTTGACTTCTCTGGAGGTTTGTAGAAAAGTGAAGGTAGAGACATCAGAAAGAACATTGTAGGTCGATTGATCTGTGACTGAGCAGTGGCAGGCAGCCTTTGCTCAGAGTTCAAAAGCAAAAATGAGTAGTTACTCTGAAATTGCTGCTGAGATAACTAAAGTCCACATCCAACTGCCCAAGTCATTGAACTTGCAGAGTGAGATTCTTGATTCCTCATCACTTAAAGAAACCAACAGTTATTTATGTTGCCACATAGTGCTTTTTATTTATTCAGAATTTTAAATTAATATGGTTATCATTACACACACACATATACACATTAACTTAATACTTCAAAGAAGTTTAAAATAACAAATAATATTAGAACATTACCCTTGGAATTTGTGACTTATGCTTGTTCTGGGAAAGTATTTTAAATAATTATTTTCTTATTTATTTGTATTGAGAATGATGACTACTTAGATCTTTATTCAATGTCTTCTAATATGTACTAATGAAACAAAAATATGAAATATTTTTCTATACAATTGAACATAATGATGTAATCTAAATTGAGGTGAACATATTAAATGTTCCAAATATGTCCTAAATAGCACATTTCAAAGAAAACTGTGAACTTTAGTCTTTTATTTAATAGAAATATGTGTTTTTGCAAATAGGTTAAATAAATAGAACATTAAAATTCTAATCTTATTTGCCAATCCCCCAGGTTCTTTAGAATCTGCACCTTAATAATAAGAAATAAAATAGATAATTCCTTTTAAAATTATGTAAGCATTTAAAACTGTACAATTAAGAACAGTCTGACTTGATTTTTAAGAATAAACTCCTACAAGAAGCTTCATTCCAAGGTCTCTCAAAATTATAGTAAATTAAAAATTATATTTAAACTTTTAAGAAATCTCAAAACAGATTTTATCTGCATCTTTCAAGTAATTTCATAAAGCTGCAGTGCCCCCTGGTTGCTATTTTATCCACCATTTCTGGCCAGCCTCTGTCTGATACCACGCTATGAAATATTCTTAAGCCTGCATATAAAAGAGGCTTCTAGAAATAAAACATGTTACATTAAAATGAACATATCTGGGACATAAATGTTTTAAAACTTTGCAATAGTCTAACCTTTGTAACATCATAGCTGGAAATGAGTAATTTATTTCATTCTTATTTTTACTTATCTTTTGTTTTTTGTATTGGAGTTAGTTGGCTTTAAGTTTTGGGTTTTATCAGAAAAGTAGTGTTTCCCCTTTCCCCATTAGTTATAATTTCCATATTGATAAATATGGATTATTGTAAATTTTAGACACAATGAAAGTACCAATAGTTTTCAGAATAATTCAGATTTTGTTTTGTTTTGTTTTTTACTTTGAACATCTGTCTATATTCCTAGAAGACAAGAAAGATAAATATCACAAGTAAGGACTGATGATATGAGAAAATTTACCACTTTTTAAAGTTGTGCATTAACAGTTGTATTGCTAACACAAAATATAATAGAACTGATGAAATAAACAAATAGAAAGCATACCCTTAATATGAATAAATTGGCAGAATTTAAAATTAATTGGGATAATCATAAAGGTTATTGGAAAATGTGTTAATAAATCAATGTTTTACATCAAGAGAGATGAAAATATCAGATAAGTTATTGTGTTCATTTTTCACATTAAGCAAAGCAGTCCATTTATTAACATCTTAATATGAAACATAGGGTAAGGTTAATTTTAGTAAACCTTAGGAAAACAAAGAAACAAAGGACCTAAGCAACATTAAAACTGTTTTCTCTACTATCTCAAATGTAGATAAGTTTCCAAAACAGAATTCAGTAAATGACAGGCAAAAATGGACTGTGGATCACTGTATTAGGCACATTCACTTGAAACTTGAAATGTTCCTTTCTGAAACTATGCGCATAATGAAATCAGTGTTACTGATATATTTTATTTTTTATTATAATTAATAACAAGGAATGTGCCAAGGTTGTGAAAGCAAATCACTATTCAACATCATTTTTTAGAACCTTAGTAACGTTAATATTAGTTTCTACGGTGAATTATACAAAGAATATTTACTGCTAAAAAATCACCACACTTTCAGTCAAAACAACCAACAAACCAAAAGCTTAGTTGATAGGCTATTTTCTAATTTAATGATTTATACTGCTGGGGCTTGTAAATCCTTTATTGAAAAACTGAAAACTAATCAAAACACCCTGAAGACATTGGTTGGAAATATTAATGATAACACCAAATATGCAAACACCTGTATTTTTATAGTTTAGCAGATATTGAAGTAAAAAATTCTGAAATAAAATTATTAAATACAAATGAAATGCTTCACTAAAAACCTACATACTGTATATAATTTAAAGAAGTTTCAATTTAATTTTATAAACAAATTTCACTATGTACATTTAGCAGATTCATAAAGAAAACTTCCGACTTGAAGCATCAATTAATATTCAAACTCTATTCCTGAACGTTGTATTTTCCTCCAGGGTTTCCTTAGGATGAAAAGGCAGTTGTTATACAAAAATGCTAACAAAGTGTTATGATAAACCCATCTGTGGGAATTCCTCAGTTGCTAGTACAAGAACAATTAGAAGTGCTCATGTGAGCAGCTCTGAATCATTTCTTGGCTTCAACAAGCAGCAGTGCGTACAACATTTCAACAATATCCTCAGAGGGAGTCATTTCAGAAGCAACTGGGAAATACTTGCCGAAGATGAAAGTCTGGCAAGAAAGTATTCCAACTCAGGAACTTGCTGCTCAGAATCTGAGGCATGAAACATTTTTAGGAATTGTTTAACACTGTAGTATTGACGAACCTTTAAAAAGAAGGGATATGTTAATACCTTCATTATGACATATATCATTTTCAGTTAATGTATTCATCTTGTTTAAATCATAAGTTATTTATTTTGAAATAGATACATAGAATAAGAGAAAAAAATTGTAAGTTTGTTTTTTCTTACAAATCCAACTCAAATTGTGAAACAGGCTGTAAAGCATAGTGGTATGGTTACAAACAAAGGATGAAGGAATTATAAGGGAATAAATGAAGTGAAAAAAAGAATTTTTTTTATTAATCTGAATTATTCTGCTGATTTTTTTAACTATCAATAGAGTTGCTCATAAACTCCTGCCCCTAATGTCTCTGCTCTAGAATTTGCAACTTAACTAACATCAGGAAAATCATCATCATGATCATAAGATGAAAATAATTTTATTTCACAGTGTGCAGTAATGTATTTCATCATAGACAATGAAATGCAAGGTCAGTTTTATATTGTATCATGAAGAGAAAGATTCATAGACTCAGAATTTTAGATTGAAGGTCAAAGTCAGCATTAATGAGTAAGACTAGAGGTGTTAAAATGAGCTCTGAAGTGACCAGCAATATTGTTCTTGCCAATTTTTTCTCTCTCAGTTTTTAAAAACAATCTGATAATAAAGCCAGTCTGTCAAATAATTTCCCATAAACATCAATATCAGTAGATAACACTAATTCGCCTGAGCCCATCTATTTTGGCCAAGAACATGCTCAAGTCTCTTTATGCATAATAACTCAGACCTCTTAGTCATTAAGCAGTATTATAGATAAGAAAATAGAAAAATTAGAAAAAATTATTATCTTTCCATGACATGTTTTGTGTGACTGCTTCCTGAAATGTTCTATTTGAAATGGTATATTTGTTTTTCATTTGAAAGTTCATTTATACAAAATTGTATCCACTATTTGCAATTTTTATTTTAATGCTAACCTCTTCTATATTTATGCATTTTCTCCTTGTCCTCTGTACCATCTGTCCCTGATCTCTTTTGACAATATATTAAGGTAGCCCACATTTCTGTTAACAGCAATGAGTGCTAAAGGCACCTGAGGGCAGCTTTAAATAAAGATAGAATACCTGCAGAAAATGCAGTGTCTATATCCTCTGCAAAGAGAAAGACTGTTGTAATGTTTCACATTAAAATGAGAGAAAACTTAGATAATTTTTCTGCAATCCAACCAATGTAGAATTGATTGAGTCATCTTAGTGTTCGCTTAGAGTACTGTGTTATTATCATTTCAGTTAAGATAACATTCTTAAAGATTCACTGGATCCAATATCTCTAAATGGCACTCATTTCTCTAAAACATAATTTTATCTCTGGATATTAACTTAGTTTAATTTATTTCCCATAGCATGTGGTCAGTAAAGGAAACACATGTATTGCAATTTAGGTTTATAAGTACTGTGAATCAAATTCAATCTCTCAAAACTATTATAAGAACATACCAGCCAGATGGTAAATAGTTCACACAATTATTTACAGAATCATCTAATATTTCAGTATCTTCATTAAATTAAAATGGAATTTTAGTTTATCATATAATTGTCAGTTTTGCCATTTAAACAATAAAAATTCAAACCTTTAATTAAAGAGCACAGAAGAAAAAAACAACATGACTTTGGCTTGGGTTAGGGATTCTGTTTGTGTATTCAGAAATTCATTCTGGAGCTCCACAGTGAAATGCAAGAGCTAGGCAGTAGTCTTTTCAATCTGTGGGGCAAAAGCTTATGAGCAAACATTTAGCAACTGCTTAGCTGATATCTGGGCAGAGGAGTGGGAAGAATTTGCTATGGAAATGATCACCTTTCCAAAGATTTAAAATATAACACAACACTGCAGGAAAAGGAAAATCGTGACACTAAAAGTACTGATGTATTGTTTTATTTTGTAGTGAGCTTTGCTGTGACTAACACTGCCACTCAAAGGTAAAATAATTGATCAATATACCTTAACCAATTTTGGAAATATGTAAAGTCACACATTACTATAATATGTAATGCTAATAATTTTAACAGCATGTTTTTGGAGAGATGTTATTATATTCTAGAAATATGTGAATAATTAACTTTGCCCACTTAGGTTTCAAAGTTTATTTTAGATTACTTGGTTACAGGTAAATATTATTGTATATCTCATTTTACTTGTTAAATATGATGGCTTTTTCAATGGTGAAGAAACTAGTCAACAGTCAATTGTGTTTCTCAGGGAAGAATAAGTTTAGGAAACTAACCAGATTGCTGTAGAGGTAGGAAAACAAGGTGCACTCATACAGTTAAGACACGAAGGTGTGTCTAAGAAGTTTAAAGAAAATTAGGAAGGGAGATAACAGTAAGTAGAAGTTCTTAGGTATATTGTTGAGGAGGGTGAGAGGGACTAAAATTTAACCAAACTTTTGAAATAATTTTTCAGAATGCGATTTCTAAATGTGGGTTAACTGGACTAACCTGCGTTATATGCAGTTCATCTGTAAATGGGCTAAAAATTGTGAAGCTATTTCATGTATATTCTGAAATTAAGAAAGTAAATAAATAATTTTCGGATATGAGAGCCAGGATTCTCACTATTATAGAATAGACTTGCAAATGTGGAAAGGAAAATAAAAGGTTAGAATTAATATGGTCCAGTTGGATATAAATTACAGAGATCATATGTAGTTATGGTTAGCTATATAATAACCCTTTCTTATAAAAGGAAACATAATAAATGATTGAAAGATGATCCCTAGAATATTGTGGTGGCAAAAAATTAAAAAGTGCTCAAAAAGTGAGGAGCACATGTTCAAAGGACAGGAAAGTCAGCTTAAAGAGGATCCCAACGTATCCACCAAATTATTTTTGTTGCTCAGATCTGGTGAATTTGAACAACAAAAATAATTATAGTGACATATTGTAATCCATAGAATAGAGTTATTGTGTATTAATTTGTAATCAATCTAAAAATAAATGAATATGGAGAATGTTTTTGCAGAAAATATGCTAAAAATAAAAAAAAAATCATTTGGTAGCCACTAAAGCAGTAATTGTTCAGATAACAGTATCAGTGGATGCTAATATTAATGGATAAGAGAATGATA
This sequence comes from Saguinus imperator, assembly GCA_004024885.1. NCBI lineage: Eukaryota > Metazoa > Chordata > Mammalia > Primates > Cebidae > Saguinus > Saguinus imperator. Next base: position 30,036 of record PVHO010019076.1, read on the forward strand.
AAAATACAATATTTGCCTAGTTTTTAAGTATCTTTCTGAAAGATACTTATTAGTAATTTTAACTTGGAGAGAGAAGACAGAAACCAAGTTAAGGAAGTCATCACATTTAATATTACCAGTGATAGAGCAACATACTGCACCTGCTGACACGTAGTTGAAAGAACACTGCAACATTTTGTGGTCTTCCTAGTAAATATGGCTAACCTGAATTTCATTACAAAGAAAATCACACAAACCAGAATGATGGTGAAATCTACAAAGTAATTTCCCTGAACTCTTCAAAAGTGTAAGGTCACAAGGAAATGTAGGGGGAATATTCTAGATTAAATGAGACTAAAGAGACAAGACAACTAAAGCAATATGTGGTTCCTGATTGGATCACAGAATAATTGGCATTTTAATAAGTCTTGTAGGTCATATAATAATAATGTGTCACTGTTAATTTCATGAAATTTTATAATTTTGGTGAGATTATGTAATACAATGTTCTGTTTCTTTTTTTTAGAAAATTATACCAAAGAGTGTAGTTAAAGTCTTTGCAACTCACTCCTGAAATTTAAAAAATGTCAATGCCCACAGAGTTAGAGAATAAGTGATTAAACCAGTGTGGTGCCCTTGGCAAATCTGGTTGAACAGAATTTGTGCATGTTTTCTGTTATTTTTATAAGTTGAAATTAGTTTTCAAAATAAATTCCAATCCTGGAAGAGTGGACTGGATTGGGACATATTTTCTTGGCAGAAAAGGCCTGGATTGACAGGCTTCCCAGGGCCACCAAAATGGGGAAGGAGTAGTATTTGACGAAACACACAAGGGCAGTTATCGATGAGTCAGGGAAGTGCTATTTTTCAGGGTGAAGAGCAGAAGTCCCCCACAGGGAGAGTTTCTTCATTTTAGTTATTCGGTAAGCATTTGCAAGATAAACTTGTAGACAAGATAAAGAAATAAATATAATTATAGACCACATATATATAGTTGCAGTTTATTAAAAACAGAGTTGTAAAGAGTACTGACTTTTAGAGTTTTCATGTAAATTTAGATTTAAAAAAAATCTAAATTTAAATTAAGAGAAAGATTTTATGGTGTAACAAAAAACTGAGTTTGACATAGGGATGTTCATTTCTACTATGATTTTTTATGTCAAAAATAAAAGTGTGGCTACCACAGTTCTTGCTGACAAAGTTTTGGATGAGATAGCTAGTATCTTTGATTTAGAAAAAAAAAGATACCTAAATTTAAATTAAGAGAAAGTTTTTTTACGCTGTGACAGAAAACTCTGAGTTTGACATAGGGCCGTTCAAACATTTTCACAATTTTTATGTCAAGACTAAAGGTGTTGCTATCGCAGCTCTTGCTGATCAAGTTTTGGTTGAGATGGCTAGTATCTCTGATGACATAAACTTAAAAGGATTAAAAGATTGAACTGTTGTACAAAAAAACATAAAGGGCTATGATAATACAGATAAACACAATTATTGTCTTTAGATTCAAAATAATAAATAAATACAGAAGCAAGGATACCCACAAGACCCTGATAAAAGTGGACTGAGAGAAGAAGAGCTTTGAAGAAGCTAAATACCCACACAGCTTCCTTTAAAATCCCTGCCCAAGATAAAATCCATTCTCATTTCTCTTATGTATATTCATGCCCTGCTGCATGACTGAAATAGCTCAAGGAAAGACTAAGGCCAGTCTGATTTACAGACAACGGAGTACTTTATTTACCTTAGCCTTTCTACTCATTTCATGGAAACAGGGTGTTTCAGAATAGCTCTGCTTGCAACTGAGTTCAGAGGGGGCAGACGTATCTTGTAGGACTACTTTCTCTTCACCTTTCATGGACTGATGATTTAAGAGCTTCTGTCACACTGGCTGTCAAAACAGGGATCTATATATTTGGATGAATATACAAAATAGAAAAAAAGTTTATGTAATTTCTTCTCTTCCTGTATTATTCCTTTACCTTACCCCAGCATCTCCAAGGCCCAAAAGTATTTCTGAAGAAAGCAAGGGTGAATGTGAGGTGAACCTCAGAGTACGTGCCCTGCAGACATTAGTTTTTAGAAATTATTGATGAGCTGAATTATAGATTCAGGTCTTAGCAGAAACACTGGTTTGATTGAAAAACACCCCACTCCACACCCCAATCAGATGGAGTGAGGTATCTGGTTTGTCATATTTTCTCTCAGAAGAGAGAAAGAGTAAGCCTATGAAGGTGACCTTCAAACTAAAATCAGAAACAAATGTCTTTGTGGAACTCATCTCTGGACTCATCTTTTTGGTTCTATACTCTACTGCTTAGCATTAAAATCGTGCCTGAATAAATCTGGCAAAATATTGATTAAAACTATGGAAACTCATCCCGGTAACTAAAGACTCACATTTCTTAACGTCACATAATTATAATGAAAACAATCAAATTATGTATGTTTTATCTAAGAGATGTAATAGCATCTTTATGGGAGAGTCCAAATGAAACATGACTCTCCACAAGTTTCTTAAAATAAAAGATTATGTGGCTTTGAAAATAAGCAATGACTGCAGAACTTTTGAACTAAAATTGAATATTCAGTAAAATTCAGTGTAACTGGATTTCCACATTCTTCTGGTTAGGTCTTCAAATATGCACCCAAAGAAGTGATGAAAATGATACACACACACACACACACACACCAGTATTAGTATCAGAGAATTCCGTACAAAGGAAATCTTTGCCTTATCACATTAAGAGCAGACATCCATCCTGCTGCACCAGGCCTCTTTAAAGGCAGAAAATTCTGCTCCAGGCTACAGCTACTGGAAATAGTCCCAAGGTTTCTGCTATTATCAGATTTTAGCAGAAAGCGTCTATCGGCATATTTTAACATTTGGGAATTATATTAGTTATTCCTTCTTACCATGTTTTTCTTCCTCAATGCCAATTTTAACAGTTGAAACATATTAATACACACACACATACACATATATGTGTATGTGTGTGTGTGCATATATGTGTATATGCGTGTGTATATATGTATACATACACATACACAAAGCCTCATCCTACCAGGCAGTGCCTTTTGCCAACCTAGAGTTTATTTGATATTGAAATTAGATGAAAAGAAGGGGAGAAATCTAACTCCCTAGTTTATGTGAACCAGAGTATGTATTTCTATTTTGTGGAACTGGAGATCTGTTAGAGCCTAAGCATTCTGGCAAATATTCATTGATCTCCAAACCTGCGAGCATCCTGGTAAATGATTATTAGGTGTTACTTTGAACTTTTTCTCTGCTAAATCATAGGCCTTGTTGTTTTCTATTTTCTTAAATGTCGATATAACTCATCCTCATCATTTCTTAATTCTCCTTCTATTTCAAATATAGTCAGAACCGTAGATTCTCACAGCCTCTTTCTCCCTCTCTCACTAGTGAAGTGTGGAGAATATGAGTCATTAAAAGTAAACATTTAAGAGCTTGACAAAGCAATTTTCTACTTTTTTTCACAAAGTTATGTTTCACCTGGAGTATTACTTACAGATAATAGCACTGTGGAGCTACTCCTTTGAAAATCAATAGTGCAAACATTTGGTGACCATCTACATTACTCCAACCAAACATCAATAGAGATGGAACATGGGGCATTGTAGAAGATATTTTTCTAAATGAAAAAAATGGCACAGAAGATAATTAATGGCAATGAAATCATTCTGTTTTCTGCTATAAGGTTGTCAGCTGCCTCAAAGTTTATCTATTTCTCTGAATATTCAGATTCTCTGATTCAGTTTAAAGGTACAGAGGTAATTGATACTGCAGATTACATTAAAATTTTCTAAAAATATATGAAATAAACGCCAAGTTTTGTCCAAAGAGAGCTCATGTTTAAAAGCATCATTTATGAAAATTTACACATCTCAATCTTTGAAACCCATTTTTGTACCTTAGAGCTAATTAATGCAAATAAAATGAATGAGTATAAGAAAACAGACATCATTTTAACCAGATACAAGAGTCTACTCAAATCCATTAAAAAATTGTTGCAAGCCAAGAAAATACATCCAGAAAGTGATGTAAGCAAAATTATGATGAGAAATAGTTATTTCTGGAATTATGTAACAATATGTTCTTGTTTTGCTTGTAAATAAAAGATACCATAGCACAGTTGATGCTTGTTTAAACTTTGCATACAAATATGCAAGATGCCAACTGGATTCAATTTATCCTGTCCTAATTTGAATTAACTCGAAGGGGCTTTTGACACATGCTGAACAGACTAATTGTTGCTTATTTTGGTGCACTGAATCAGTGAACAGCGCAATCAGAATCCAGGCAGATGTTCATAGTTTCTTTGATTGCCCGGAGCCTAAGGTTGGAAAAGAAGAAGGAGAATCATTTTGCTGATTTACTTTTGTTAGTATCTGCCACGGCACGGTCTGCATTACAAATACAACTGTGAAAATAGGCAGACTCTGCTAAAAGTTGTGAAGAATAGATAGAAATACTAATTACAATTTTATCTTTTGATACATTTGAACTTGCATAGTTCCTGTAATCAGGTTTTCCAACACATTTATCTTCTTCCCTTCTTTTTTCAATATTATAATCTGCTTTAATGCTGCTATTGATTTATTATGATCTGTTTCAAAAATACAGAAAGCTGTAGAGTAACAAAAAGACAAAAGTGTAGCTGCCATCCTTACTGCCCACTCTGTCAAATTTTGTATTATGCATTATTTACTAGATTATTAAAAAGTAGAATATAACAGATTCCATTGAATCCTCCTGTGAATGAGAGGAAGAGATTAATAGAGGTTAATAAATTCCACAGATTCTTTATATTATTGTTACACAAATACATGTATTCTCAATGAAGAGTAGAATTGGGTACATAAGTCAGAAAATCTTAACAACCAATTATATGGAAAGAATAAAAGAAATCTAGAGTTAAGTAGCTCCGAGGTTATTAAGTGACTTCTTAAAATTGTCAGGGATCCATTTTATCACATATTTCTGATTTGTTTACATTTTCTATTCTTTGATTTTGTTTTCTTTATGTCTTGTGTATTATTGTATCAGATAGTCCATTACCTTATCACAAATTGACATGCAAAAATTTTTACACATTTAGGATGCCAATCTTCTGTTGGTTTACTCTGTTGAAAATATCTTCCTATAGGCAATCAGTTGTTTTCACCTGTAAGTCCTTGCTGAGGAGACATTTTTAACTTTTAATGTTGTAGATTTTAATAATTGTTTTCTTTTTCTGCTATGTTTTTCAGTCCTTCTTTAAACAAAAATATTTTTGGTCAAAAAATATTTCCCAGTCAGAGGTTTTATATATTTTCTTCTAAATGTTTCAAAGTTTCTTTTTCATCATTATAGTTTTTAGTACACCAAGATACTAAGTGTAAGACGTGATTTCAATTTTTCTTTGAATAATAATAAATTATCTCATCACAATTTTGTTACTATTTCTCTTAACATTGTCTTTTTGCCTTCCTTTCTATTCTTCTCTCTAAGTTTCCTATTAAACATATGTGAAGTCTTCTCATTATTTTTCTATATGTCTATTACTTAAAAAGGTTTTTTTTTTCTCCTTATTTTATCTGTATGTTCTCTAGTCTGTGCAATATTAGCCTATGAAAATACCCAAGAAACCAACAACTAGATATAAAAAATAGAACAGTACTAGCACCCAGGAAGCCCCTACTTCCCATTCTCAGTTCTTCCCCAACTCTCATGAAGTAATCACTACACTTACTTCTATCGCCAGTGGTGAACTTTATACAATTGATCAATTGATACGCACTCTTTTATGTTTCACATGTTTGAGATGAGTGAGATTCATCCATGTTTCTGCATGTAGCAACAAGTTGTTTACTTGTTTTCAAATATTCTATTAATGAGTGTGCCAAATTTATTAATTAATTCTACAACATATGCCCTCCCCACAAGTTTGAGAATTTTATATTATTGCTATGAACATTCTTGTACATGTATTTTAGTGTTTATGGCTATGTATTTCTGGTAGTTATATATCTAGGGCGGGAATTGTGAAATATTAGCATATCAATTAATGCAATCTTCCAAAGTAGATTTACTAATTTAGAAATCTGTCAACAGTATATTACTCTTAACCAACAATTGATATTGTGGAATTTTGAATATTATATAAGCTATTGTAGTGAGTATTCAAAAGTATCTTATCATGCTTTTAATTTTTATTTTGTTAGTAGTAAATAAAATTGGTCACCTTTTCATGTAGGTTATCAGCATATCTATTAAAATGCCTGTTTAAAATCTATAAAGAAATTAAATTTGAGTTTTCTATTTTTTCCTTACTAGTTTATGAGAGTTATTTATATATTCTGAAAATGAGTAGTTTGTCAGATATCGCAAATATATTCTCCCCACTCTGAGATGTGCCTTTTAATTTCTTAATAATATCTTTATTAGGCAGACTTTACTATTTCTTAATAAAATCTGATTTATAAATATTTTTACTTGAGGTTTGAGCCTTTCACCATGTTTAATAAATTTTTGCTTGATCCAAGCCTATGGAGATATTGTTTAATGTTATATTTTAAGAGCTGGAATTGGTTTTTATTTAAAATTTGAGGCAAGGACCAAGATTCAATTTTTCCAACACGGTCATTCCTCAATACCTGTGGGGGACTGGGGATTGGTTCAAGGAATCCCCACAGATACTAAAGCCTACAGATCCTCAGGTCCTCATGTAAAACAGGTTAGTGTTTACATATAAACTACATACTTCCTCCCATATACTTTAAATCATCTCTAGATTATTTATGTTAATCTCAGATTATAATATCAAATACAATGTCAATGCTATATAGTTGCTATACTATATTGTTTTTAACTTGTATTATTATTGTTGTGTTTGTATTTTTATTGTTTTTATCCCAAGTATTTTTTATCAGCTGTTAGATGAATTCTCTGGTTCGAAACCCACAGATATGGAGGGTAGGCTATATTTTAGCCAGTGGATCTGGCATTCTGTACTAAAAAGACTATTCTTTATCCCCTGAATTGTGGTGACTTCTTTATTAACTCAAGAACTGTATATGTGTGAATCTGCTTCTGTACCCTGTATTCTATTCTATTAATCTATTTGCCTACCCTTGTACAGCATCAAAGGATGTTTACAAGCCCATCATGGGAAAAACCACTCAACTGCCTCTGATTAAATTACTGAATGAAGCCAGCTTTAACAATACAATCTATTAGGGTTCACCATCCACCATGGTTGGGGCAGTGAGACCTTGGGGAAGGAGATTGCCAAAGGTGTTAACTAGTGGCTGGCAGGAGGAGAAAGCTGGCAGTCAGTGGGATGTGTGTGTGTACCCTTCAAGTTGCAGAGCAGGTCTATGTAGGGGCACCTGAGGCTCTGCACCTGCCCCCAGAGTATTCCCATGATAAAGATGGCACAGCTTTCAATAGTAAATTAAAGGCCATCAAGAGAGGTAGAAAAAGTACAATATTTTAGTACCTTTAATGACACTTTTTCCTCTTCTTTAAACATGGAATCTTGGATTTTCATTTTGAACTGGACTCCATGAATTATTTTCTCGGCCCTGGTCTTTAACAGACATACAATTCATTTGTGTCAATTTTGATGAAATCAAATTGTCTATCTAATTTTTAATATTGTCATATTATTCACAATTGCCAATATGCCAATTATGCTTTTAATGTCTTTAGGGCATATAATGGTGTCTTATATTTTAGCTCTTAATTTTCTTGATCAGATCTTCAAGGCTTAATTGAATTAATTTTATTGTTCTTTTCAAAGTACAATTATAGTGATTTCAAATTATTGAGATGATTCTGAGACATGATATTATAGCCACTACTTGTTAAAAATTGACTCATGTTTATAAACACAAATCATTTTAAGTGTTTCATCTAAAAAAAAAGAAAAGATGGCTTTAGAACCACCCCATTATACATTTAGACCAATAGTTTAGATTTTTATTACATAATAATAATGAATTGATGTAAGTATGGTTTTGATTGGAACTTGACAAATCTTTTAATTACAAGTTGGCATGTCTCTCAATCAACATTTTTATTCCAACATTTTTCATATTGGTAAATTCCAGCAACTGATATTTTTATCTCTCTGCTTCTGCTTCTTATGTCAATCTTATTCTTTTATACTCCACATTCAAGATTATGTGAGTAAAGATCATTTGGGCTTAGTAAAAAAAAGACTGATTTTGTTCAGAATCCTCTGCTTTAGGGCACATAGACCGCCTCTTTGCATTAGCTTGCTTGAGTCAAATGTCCACTTTTAATCCAATCAGTTGTGACTGGGAAAAGCATTGCAAGGAATGTATCAGCCATCTGAAGAATTAACTGATACTAGAACATTGCATGTAAATGAATTTCTTTATGGGGATATGAGTGCTACTCAAATGTAGTCAATTTGGTAAAATATAGGCTTAATTATGGATATAAGCAACAGCAAGATGTATAAAAATATGTAAATAGAAGGTACAATGTTATATATAGCATCCAGGAAATTCATGTTGGAAATTCATCAATGCTTATCCATTAACAATTCTCAATAATATGCCAAAATTGGTAGGCATGAATAATCCTGTCAATAGCTTACTAAATTTTACAGTGATTTTTTTCCATAATTACAGCCTATTTTTTTCCACTTTTTTTTCCTTTTAATTCTTGGGAATCAGCATCCTGATTACAGTTTACTTCTCAGCCATTTGACAGTCAGAAAACAATACCCTTGATAGCAGACAAAACTAATAGAGTCCTTGAAAATGTATACTCATTTACCCAACTGAATTATTTTTGAGATGGATCATACACACAAAAACAGATAAAATCATGTATACCTTATAAAAATGATTATCAAGCAAATACCTGTGTAACATTCATCCACAAAAAGAAACAGATGTTGCCAACACCTGAAGAGACTCCTCTGCCCATCCCTAATCAACATCTCTTCTTACTTCTCTAGAAGTAAATGCTCTACTGACTTTTGAATGAACATCTTCTTATAGGTTTTAATTATTATTTTACTCTTTAGCTGCACTTTTAAACAAATTCCTTATGTCTTTTTGTAAGACATCTATGTCTATACACATAAATATAATTCATATATGCATCAAACTTATAGAAAGTTATACCGTATTTACTCTTTTAATCTTCTTTACTATGGTCAACAGCATGTCTTTAGGATGAATCCACAATGTGTGAAGGTGTTGTTCATTCATTTTATCAATTTATATTATTTTACAGCATTTGTATTTATTATATGAATGTTCAAATCAGCTATACTAATTTTACACTTCCATCAGAAGAGTATGAGTGTTTCACATCTTTGCCAATACTTGGTATGATCAGACACTCAAATTTTTGTTGTATAAAATTATTAGATAATCAAGTTGCTGTATCATATTGTTGTTTTAGTTTAATTTTCCTGAAAATGTTTCTCCTATTATCAGTCCTATGCAAGTCACTATGAGGTTTCTCTCCATCTAGTGATTAAGAGTTTCAAGTGGCTAAGGTACCCTCTAGGGTCTTACCATTTTTTCTATCTTGACTGCAAAAAAAATATATATATATGTGGTGAAACTACAATGCTTTCTAAAATTTAGGTCATAAATTAAATGCATTAATTTTGCTCCTATTCCTTACCTGAGACGGACAGAGCCACACCTAAATGCAGACAAGTTGGAGAATATAACCTGTGTGCCAGAAGGAAGAATAAATAGATTTTGTGGGACTGGATAGCAGTTTTGCTATAATTATCTCAGAACTATTTATTGTAAAAAGTTTGTCCTTTATCACTGGTTAGCATTACGTGTTTAGACCGATATGAAGTATTCACAGATGCGCAGGTCTGTCTCAGCATTCTTTCACGTGTTCAATTTGGATTTTTGTCTATGTCTTGAGCCAAATTACATTATCCTATATATTACACTGTAATTCTGGCATGATAGCCACTAGGAGAAATTCTCCTATTAATAAGTATGAATATATTTAATAAGTTTTTCTATTCATAAATATAGTGCTACATAAACTTATGTAATCTATACAATTTTAGGTAGATATTGCTATGTGCTTGTGCAAAATAGGTTGAGATTTACTACAAAATCAATATCAAAAAATATTATCAAAATGATAAAAATAACGAGGTTGTTGGTATGGTGTTTTATTAACATTTAGGTCAAATATCTAACCATATTCAAATTTCTGTCTCTTTGTTCTTTGAGAGAGCTCTTCACACTATTGTCTTTTATTTTTTTTAATTTTGTCAAGTCTCTGTTGTTACAAGAACAGAACAATACACTGAGACTGCAAGATGTATTTATTTATTAGGCTTTTCTCACACTGCTACACTGCTAAAAAGATACCACCTGAGACTGGATAATTTCTAAAGAAAAAGGTTTATTGAAGATGAGATTTGGGTGGGGACACAGTCAAATCGTATCAGCAGGCTTTGAAGCACAGGAAGAGTTTAACCATCTGAGGGTGGCCATGCAAGGAGATGGGAGGAGACCCTCAAATTTATCTCCCCAGTGAGTTCTTGGCTGAAGCTTTTAAGGGGTTTGTGGAAGGTGAGGAGCTGGAAAAATGGGCTTCTCATTGTTGATTGTTCAATTTAAGGAGGATGAAATCATCCACATCAAAAGTAGGATGTGGAAACTACTTTATAAAATTTTTTGGGGTGAGTCAGTTCATGAGGTTTGTTTGTTTGTTTGTTTGTTTGTTTGTTTTGAGACAGAGCCTTGCTCTGTCACCCAGACTGGAGTGCAGTGAAGAGATTTTGGCTTTCTGCAGCCTTCACCTCCCAGGTTCAAGGGACTCTTTTGCCTCAGCCTTGTGAGTAGCTGGAATTACAGGTGTGCACCACCAGACCCAGGTAATTTTTGTATTTTTAACAGACATGGAGTTTTACCAAGTTGGCCAGGCTGGTCTCGAACTCCTAACCTCAAGCGATCTGCCAGCCTCAGCCTCCCAATGTGTTGGGATTACAGACGTAAGCCACCACACCAGGCCCCCAATGGAGTTCTTAAGAGCAGATGATGTCAGTAGTTTCTCTGATATGGAAGACCTAAAAGAATATCTCAAATGGAAAACTTAATGTCTCATAATGTTCAAGTTGTTATCTCTAAGAGCAGTTAAGGGGAACTATAATCTTCTGACAGGGTGTATGCGATTCCGGAGCAATATGTAGCAAGCAGCTATGAGGAAGCAGATCATAGAGCAAGATGACCCAATGATTAATGCTGAATGTGCTGAAATCTTGGTTTATTTTTGTTTCTCCTACTCTTTTTTCCTGATTAATTTTACATAGTTTTAAAATTATAAAACTGTATAAAATGGGAATGGTTTTACTGCTTTCTATATTTTAAGATCATCGCATTAAGTGAGAACAAATTTAAAATTATTTCCCTAGTGAATTTAAATTTGTCATTTCAAAGCAACTCACTTTAAAATGTTTTTAGTCTAAATTTGTTTTTTAATATTAATAGAGAAATTTCAACATTTTTGACTAGTATTTTTGTGTTTCATATTTTCCCAATCTAATTTAAGTGTGCTTTTTATAATATGCCTTGGATTTTTCATTTATTTTAATTTGTTTTATTTTGAATGGAACATTTAATTAATATACTTTTGGCATAATGACAAATATGTTTATATTCTGTGTTATTTCTTCTGATCTATTTTATATTTATTTTTCTGCCTTCTCTTGGGCTACCTTTCCTTCATTTTATTTTTTCCCTCTCTACTAACATGAAATTACATATTCTACTTTTACTTCTTGTTTTTTTTTTCTAATTTTATTTCTTAGGACTATCCAATAAATTAACAGATCTCACTCATCTTACAATAAACATTATTCTATACCTTTTTAAAAATGTTTTTACCAGGTTGTGATACCAATAAGCATGTTAGCAGGCTTGATTTTTCCTATGTTTTCTTAAAGCTTTAGTGTAAGTGTTTCTTAAATGTTTAATAATAATATTCAGCACTTAAAAATATCTGGTTCTTGGCCAGGTGCAGTGGCTCATGCCTGTAATCCCAGCACTTTGGGAGGCCGAGGCGGGTGGATCACAAGGTCAAGAGATTGAGACCATCCTGGTCAGCATAGTGAAACCCCGTCTCTACTAAAAATACAAAAAATTAGCTGGGCATGGTGGCACGTGCCTGTAATCCCAGGTACTCAGGAGGCTGAGGCAGGAGAATTGCCTGAACCCAGGAGGCGGAGGTTGCGGTGAGCCGAGATCGCGCGTTGCACTCCAGCCTGGGTAACAAGAGTGAAACTCCGTCTCAAAAAAAAAAAAAAAAAAAAAAATCCGGTCCTTGAGGTTTTATTTGTTGTTATTTTTAAGACAATTTTAAGGCAATTTTTAAAAATAAATGAGATATGGAGCTATTTGGGTTTTTATTTATGTCTACATTTGTAAAGTTTCATAAAGTTGTATTATTCTTTATTAAAAAAAAAACTTTTAGAGTTTATTAAACATTCAAACATGAACACCACAACATAATAGTGCTAGTGTTCCAGGATATGTTTTTCCTTCTTACAATATTAACGTATTGTTCAAACTTTTTATAAGATAATACTTAAATAACCAGTGTAAAAAGTTAGCAATACGCATTTGACTCTTTTTTTTAATTTTAATTTTTATTTTTATTGCATTTTAGGTTTTGGGGTACATGTGCAGAACGTGCAAGATAGTTGCATAGGTACACACATGACAGTGTGTTTTGCTGCCTTCCTCCCCTTCACCCATATTTGGCATTTCTCCCCAGGCTATCCTACCCACCTCCCCCCCCCGCCTGCTGTCCCTCCCGTATTCCCCCCAATAGACCCCAGTGTGTAGTAGACCCCCTCCCTGTGTCCATGTGTTCTCATTTTTCCTCACCCGCCTATGAGTGAGAATATGTGGTATTTCGTTTTCTGTTCTTGTGTCAGTTTTCTGAGAATGTTCTCCAGATTCATCCATGTTCTTACAAAGGACACAAACTCATCATTTTTGATTGCTGCATAATATTCCATGGTGTATATGTGCCACATTTTCCCAGTCCAGTCTATCATCCATGGGCATTTGGGTTGGTTCCAGGTCTTTGCTATTCTAAACAGTGCTGCAATGAACATTCATGTGCATGGGTCCTTACAGTAGAATGATTTATAGTCCTTTGGATATATACCCAGTAATGGGATTGCTGGGTCAAATGGAATTTCTATTTCTAGGTCCTTGAGGAATCGCCACACTGTCTTCCACAATGGTTGAACTAATTTACACTCCCACCAACAGTGTAAGAGTGTTCCTATTTCTCCACATCCTCTCCAGCATCTGCTGTCTCCAGATTCTTTAATGATTGCCATTCTAACTGGCGTGAGATGGTATCTCAATGTGGTTTTGATTTGCATCTCTCTAATGACCAGTGATGATGAGCATTTTTTCATATGTTTGTTGGCCTCATGTATGTCTTCTTTTGTAAAGTGTCTGTTCATATCCTTTGCCCATTTTTGAATGGGCTTGTTTGTTTTTTTTCTGTAAATCTGTTTGAGTTCTTTATAAATTCTGGATATCAGCCCTTTGTCAGATGGGTAAACTGCAAAGATTTTTTCCCATTCTGTTGGTTGCTGATTCACTCTAGTGACTGTTTCTTTTGCCATGCAGAAGCTGTGGAGTTTGATTAGGTCCCATTTGTCTATTTTGGCTTTTGTTGCCAATGCTTTTGGTGTTTTGTTCATGAAGTCCTTGCCTACTCCTA
>PVHO010019077.1:0-43805 GCA_004024885.1 Saguinus imperator
TAGTCACTATAGAGCACCCCACCCTACAACAACCACTATAAAACACCTACCCAACAACAGTCAGTATAGAGCACCCTACCCAGCAACAGTCAGTATACAGCACCTACCCAACAGCAGTCACTATAGAGCACTCTACACAACAAAAGTCACTACTGAGCATCTACCTAACAACACTCACTATTTAGAGCACTCTACCCAAAAAGAGTAACTATAGAACATTCTACCAAACAAAAATTAGTATAGAGCACCCTACCCAATAACAGTCACTACAAAGCACTCTACCCAACAACAGTCTCTAGAGCGCACCCCACTCAATAACAGTCCTTATAGAGCACTCTACCCAACAACAGTCACTATAGAAGACTGTACTTAACAACAGAAACCATAGAGCAACCTATCGAAGAACAGTTGTGTAGGGTGCCCTATAGTGACTGTTGTTAGGTAGGGTGCTTAATAGTGACTGTTGTTGCATAGGGTGCTTTGTAGTGACTTTTCTTGGGTACGTGACTTATAGTGACTGTTGCTGGATAGTGTGCTCTATACTGCCTATACTTGCCTGGGGTTCTTTTGGATGACTGTTGCTTGTTAGAGTACTCTATACTGACGGTTGATGGGTAGGTGCTCTATAGTGACGTTTGCTCAGTAGAAGGCTCTATAGTGACTGTTGTATAAATGGTGTATAGTGACTGTTGTTGGTTGGGGTGCTCTATAATCATTGTTGTTGGTTAAAGTGCTCTGTAGGTGACTGTTCTTGGGTGGAGTTCTTATAGTGATGGCTGTTGTGTAGAGTGTTCTATAGTAACTGTTGTTGGGTAGAGTCCTCTGTAGTGACTGTTGTTGGGTAGGATGCTCTATACTGACTGTTGCTGGGTAGGTGATTATAGTGACTGTTGTTGTGTAGGGTGCTCTATAGTGACAATTGTTGGGTACGGGGCTCTATGGTAACTGTTGTTGGTAGAATGCTCTATAGTGACTGTTTTTGGGTTGGTGCTTTATAGTGACTGACTGTTGGTTTTTTGTAGTGATCTATACTGACTGTTTATGGGTAGAGCGCTCTTTAGTGACTGTTTTTTTGTTAGAATGCTGTATAGTGACTGTTGCTGGGTACCGTGCTCTATAGTGGCTGTTGTTGGGTATGGTGCTCTATAGCAACATGTTTCTTAGAGTGCTCTATACTAACTGTTTTTGCGCATGTACTTTATGGTGACTGTTGTTGAGTGGAGTGCTCTATAGTGACAGCTGTTAAGTTGCATGACCTACCGTGACTGTTGCTGGTTGGGGTGCTCTATACTGACTGTTGCATGGTGGGGTGTTTTATACTATTGTTGGGTAGAGTGCTATAGATAGTGGCTGTTTTTTGGTAGGGTGCTCTATAAGGACTGTTGTTGGGTAGTGTGCCCTATAGTGATTGTTGTTCTGTAGAGTGCTCTACAGTGATTGTTGTTGGGTATGGTGCTCTATAGTGACTGTTGTTGGGTAGGGTACTCTATAGTGACTGTTGTTGGGTTGGGTGCTCCATAGTGAGTGTTGATACGAGGGCTGCACTATAGTGACTGTTGCTGGGTAGAGTGCTCTATTCTGACTTCTGTTGGGTAAATTGCTCTATAGTGACTCTTCTTCAGTAGATGACCTATAGTGACTTGTTTTGCAGGGTGGTGTATAATTACTCTTTTTGGGTAGTGTGCTCTATAATGACTGTTGGGTAGGTTGCTCTATAGTAATTGTTGTTTGTAGGGTGCTCTACATTGACTGTTTTTGAGTAGTTTGATTTATAGTGACTGTTGTTGGGTAGGGTTCTCTACAGTGACTGTTATTGTGTGCTTTTTAGTGACTGTTTTGGGGTAGGGTTTTCTATAATGACTCTTGTTGGGCAGAAGACTCTATAGTGACTGTTGTTAGGTAGGTTTGTCTTTAGTGACTGTTGTTAGGTAGAGTGCTCTATAGTGACTGTTTTTGATTAAAGGGCTTTATAGTGACTATTGTTGGGTAGGTATCTTATAGTTACTGTTTTGTGGTAGGGTGCTGTATTGTGACTGATGTTGGGTGGCATGCTCTATGACAGATTTTGGGTAGAGGGTTCTATAGTGACTGTTGTGTAGGTGCTCTATAGTGACAGTTTTTGGTTAGTGTGCTCTATAGTGACTTTTTTTGGGTGGAGTGCTCTATAGTGACCATTTTTTGTAGGGTTCTTTATAGTGACTGTTGTTTTGTAAAGCGCTTTAGAGTGACAGTTATCTGGTAGTGTGCTTTATAGTGACTGTTGTTGGGTGGAGTGCTCTATAGTTACTGTTGTTGAAAAAGGTGCTGCAGAGTGACTGTTGTTGTTTGTGGTGCTCTATACTGTTGCTGGGTGGACTGCTTTACAGTGACTGTCTTTCGATAGAGTGCTCTAGATAGTGACTGTTAGTGCTCTAGATAGTGGGTTGCTCTGTAGTGACTGCTGTTGCATACAGTGCTCTAAATAGTCACTGATGTTGGGTAGGCAGCTCCATGTGACTGTACTTGAAAAGTGTGCTCTATAGTGATTGTTTGTTGGAGTGCTCAATAGTGACTGTTGTTTGGTAGGGTGCTTTATAGTGAATGTTTTTGGTAGGGTGTTTTATAGTGACTGTTGGGTAGAGTGCTCTAGATAGTGACTTTTTTAGTAGATAGCGTTATTTTTACTGTTGCTTGGAGTTCTCTAGTGTGATTGTTGTTGGGTAGGGTGCTCTGTAGTGACTGTTGCTTGGTAGGGTGCTCTATAGTGACTGTGGTTTGGTAGAGTATTTTATAGTGACTGTTGCTGGGTCAGGTGCTTTATGGTGACTGTTGTTGGGTGGAGTGAACTCTAGTGACTTTTTTTGAGTTCTCTAAATTGACTGTTGTTGTACATTTGCTCTATAGCAACTGTTGCTCAGTAGGGTGCTCTATAGTGATGGTTGTTGGATAGGTGCTCTATAGTGATGGTTGCTCGATTGGAAGCTCTATAGTGACTGTTGTTGGATAGGTGGTCTATAGTGACTGTTGTTTTTGGGGTGATCTACAATGACTATTGTTGGTTAGATTGCTTTATAGGTCACTGTTGTAAGTTGGAGTCCTCTATACTTACTGCTGTTTTGTAGAGTGTTCCATAGTGACTTGTTGGGTAGGGTGCTGTATAGTGATTGTTGTTGGGTAGGTGCTCTATAGTGGCAGTTGTTTGACAGGTGTTCTATAATGACTGTTGTTGGGTTGGTGCTGTATAATGACTGTTGTTTGGTTGAATGCTCTATAATGACTCTTGATAGTAGGGTGATTTATAGTAAATGATTTTGGGTAAGGTGCTCTAAAGTGAGTGTTGCTGGGAAGGATGATTTATACTGAGTGTTGCTAGGTATGGTGCTCTATAATTACTGTTCTGGGTAGAGTGCTCTATGGTGACTGTTGTTGTGTAGGGTGTTCGATAGTGACTGTTGCTGGGTCTAGTGCTATATAGTGTTTTTTGTTGCTTAGGTGCTCTATAGTGACTGTAGTTGAGTAGGGTACTCTATAGTTACTGTTGTTTGGTAGAGTGCTTTATAGTGACTGCTGTTGGGTAGAGTGCTATAGATAGTGACTTTTACTGGATAGGGTGCCCTTTAATGACTGTTGTTGAATAGTGTGCTCTATATTAACTGTTGGATATGGTGCTCTACAGTGACTATTGTTCATATAATGTTCCACAGTGACTGTTTTCGGCTAGCATGCTCTATAATGACTGTTTTTGAGTAGGATGCTATATACTGACTGTTGATGGGTAGAGTGCTTTATAGTGGTTGTTGCTGGATAGGGTGCTCTATAGTGACTGTTGTTTGGTAGAATGCTCTATAGTGACTCCTGTTAGGTAGAATGCTCTATCATGACTGTGGTTGGGTGGAATTCTCTAAACTGACTGTTTCTGAGTGGGGTGTTCTTTAGGGAATGTTGCTGCATAGAGTGCTATAAACAGTGACTGTTTTTATGTAGGGTGCTCTATAGTGACAGTTGCTGTATAGTGTGCTCTATAGTGACTGTTTCTGGGTGCATTGCTCTACACTAACTGTTGCTGGGAGGAGTCCTCTATAGTGACTGTTGTTTGGGAAGTACTCTGTAGTGACTGTTGTTGATTGGAGTAATCTATAATGACTGATGTTGGGAGAAATGCTCTATAGTGACTGTTTTGGGTATGGTGTTCTATAATGACCCTTGTTGGGGAGAGTGCTCTATAGTGACTGTTGTTGGGGAGAGTGCTGTATAGTAAATGTTTTTGAATAGTGGGCTCTATACTTACTGTGGTTGGATAGTGTGCTCTAGAGTTACTGTTGTTGGTACTGTTCCTTATAGTGACTGTTGTTGAGTAGGTGCTTTATAGTTACTGTTTCTGTACAGGTGCACTCTAGTGACTGTTGTTGGTAGGGTGTTATATACTGACTGTTTTTTGTAGAGTGCTGTATAGTAACTGCTGCTGGGTAGGGTGGTCTATAGTGACTGTTGTTGGGTGGAGTGATCTATAGTGACGGTTGCTAAGTTGATTAACCTATAGTGACTATTGTTGGGTAGGTGCCCGATAATGACTGTTGCAGGGTACAGTGCTCCATTGTGACTGTTTCTGGGTAAGTGTTCAACAGTGACTGTTGTTGGGTAGGGTGCTTATAGTGACTGTTTTTGTGTATGGTGCTTTATAGTAACTGATTTTGGGTAGAGTGCATTATAGTGACTGCTGTTGGGTAGAGTGCTCTAATAGTGATTGTTATTGGGTAGAGTTCTCTGTAGTGACTGTTGTTGTGTAGAGTGCTTTATAGTAGTGACTATGGTTGGGTAGGGTGCTCCATAGTGACTGCTGTTGGGTAATGTGGTCTATACTGACTGTTGTTGAATAGGTGCTCTATACTTTCTGTTAATGGTATGTGCTCTATAATGACTTTTGTTGATTAGTGTGCTATATAGTGATTGTTGCTTGGTATGGTGTTCTATACTGATTGTTTTTGGGTAGAGTGCTCTATAGTGACAGTTTTTGTGTAGGGTGGTCTATAGTGACTGTTGTTGGGTACACGTTCTATAGTGACTGTTGCTGGGTAGGGTGCTGTAGAGTGACTGTGTTTGAGTAGTTGCTGTATAGTTACTTTTGTTTTGGGGTGCTCTAAACTGATGGTTGTTTTGTAGGTGCTCTATAGTGACTGTTGCTGGGTAGGAGACTCTATAGTGATGGTTGATGAGTAGAGTGCTCTATATTAGCTGTGGTGGTGTAGGGTACTCTACAGTGACAGTTTCTGGGTAGGGTGCACTTTAATTACTATTTTTGGGTAGGTTAGTATAGTGACTTTTGTTGGGTAGGTGCTCCATAGTGACTGTTGCTTGGTAATGTCCTCTATAGTGACTGCTTTTGAGTAGGTGGTGTATACTTACTGTTGTTGGTGGGGTGTTCTAAACTGATGGATGTTGTGTAGGTGCTCCACAGTGACTGTTGTTGGTGGGGTCCTCTATAGAGTGTTCTGTTGCATACAGTTTTCTATAGTGACTGTTGTTAATTAGGTGCTCTATAGTGACTCTTGTTGTGTAGAATGCTTTATTGGTGACTGTTGTTGGGAGGGGTGCTTTATGGTGACTGTTGCTGGGTAAGGTTCTTTATAATAACTGTAATTGGGTACGGTGCTCTATAATTACTGTTGCTGGTAGTGTGCTCTATAGTGACTCCAGTTGGTAGAATGCTCTATAATTAATGTTGATGGGTAGGGTGCTCTATAGTGACTGTTGCTGGGTAGAATGCACTACAATGACTGTTTTTAGGTGGGGTTCTTTATAGTGATTGTTGGTGGGTAAAGTACTCTATAGTGAAGTTGCTGGTTAGAGTTCACTATAGTGACTGTTGTTGGGTAGATGCTGTATAATGACTGTTGTTGGTGGGGTGCTCTAAACTGAGGGTTTATGGGTAGGTGCTCTATAGTGACTGTTGCTGGGAAGGGTGCTCTAAAGTGACTGTTGCTTGTAGTGTGCTCTATACTGACTGATGTTTTGTGGCATGCTTTATACAGACTGTGGCTGGGTAGAGTGCTCTATAGTGACAGTTGTGGAGGTACTCTATAGTGACTGTTGTGTGGAATGCTTTATAGTGACTGTTGTTGCATAGGTGCTCTATAGTGACTGTTGTTCGGTAGAATGCTCTATACAGTTTATTGTTGTGTATGGTGCACTATAGTTACTGTTATTGGGTGGAGTTCTCTCTACTGACTGTTGTTGGGTAGAGGGCTCTACAGTGACTGTTGTTGGGTTGGCGCTCTGCAGTGAGTTTTGTTGAGTAGGGTACTATAAAGCACCTACCCAAAAACATACATTAAAGAGCACCCTACACAAGACTTACTATAAAGCACCTATTCAACAACAGTCACCATAGAGCACTCTACATTACAACAGTCACTTATAGAGCACTGCACCCAACAGCAGTCAGTATAGAGCATTCGACTCAGCAACAGTCACTATAAAGCACCTACCTAGCAATAGTCACTACCAACACTAAACCCAACAAAAGTCACTACAAACCACTCCATCCAACAACAGTCACTATAGAGAACTCCAGCCAACAACAGTCCCTATAGAGCACCCTACCCAACAAAAGTCACTATAGAGCACCCTACCAAACAACAGGCACTATAGAGCACCTAACCAACAACAGTCACTATGGAGCACTCCACCAACTAAAGTCACTGTAGATTACCTACCCAGCAACAGTCACTATACAGAACTCTACACAGCAAGTGTCACTATAGAGCACTCCACCCAAAAACAGTCATTATACAGCTCACAACTCAGCAGCAGCCACTATATTGCACCCTACCCAAAAACAGTCATTATAGAGCACCCGAACAACAACTGACACTATAGGAAAACCTAAAAACAACATTAACTACAAGGCACCATACACAATAACAGTCACTGTAGAGCACCTACCAATCAGCAGTCACAAAAGAGAACTCTACCAACAACAGTTACTATAGAACATCATACCAAACAAGATTTACTATAGAGCACACTATTCCACAAAGTCACTATATAGCACCTACACAATGACAGTCACTAGAGAGCCCTCTACCCAAAAACTGTCACTTTAGAGCACTCAACGCAGACAGAGTCACCAAAGAGCACCCTACTCAAGAACTGTCACTATAGAACACTCTAATCAGCAACATTCACTATAGAGCATTCTACCAAACAACAGTCACTGTACAGCACCTACCGAACAATAAACAGTGGAAAGCCTTCTATTCAACAACAGCCACTACAGAGCACTCTACACAGTGACAGTCCCTATACAGCATCCTGCCCAAAAACATCAGTACAGAACACAATACCCAACAACAGGCACTAAAGAGCACCATATTCAACAACTGTCGCTGTAGATCTCCTACTCAACAAAAGTCACTGTAGAACCCTCTACCCAACAATAGCCACTATAAAGCAATTTACCCAGTAGCAATCACTATAGAACATCCTACTGAACAACAGTTACTATCTAGAGCTCTCTATTTAACAACAGTCACTATAGAGTACTCCACTAAACAACAGTCACCATAGAGCACCCTACTCAACAACTGTCAGTATAGAGCACCTACCCAACAACAGTCACTATTTAGAGCACTCCATCCAAGAAATCACTATAGAGCACCTACCCAAAAAGTTACTATAGGGCACTATACCCAACAACACTCACAATACATTACCATAAGAAAGAGCCATCAGTATAGAGCACCACACCCAACAACAGTCAGTATAGAGCACTTACCCAACAACAGTCATTATAGAGCACCCTACCCAACCACAGTCACTATAGAGCACTCTAGCCATCAAATCACTATAGAGCCCTCTAAACAACAGTCAGTAAAGTGCACTCCATCAAATAAGTGTCACTATAGAGCACCATACCCAACAACCATCAGTGTAGAGCACCTACCCAACAACAGTTACTATTTAGAGCACTTTACCAAATTACAGTCACTATGAGCACATACCAAAAAAAGAGTTACTATAAAGGACTCTACTCAACAACTGTCACTTTAGAGTACCATACCCAACAACAGTCTCTATAGAGCACCATATGCAAATATATTCAGTATAAATCACCTTCTTATCAACAGTCAGTATAGAGCACCCTATTCAACAACAGTCACTATGGATCACTCTATCCAAGTCACTATAGAGCCCTCTACAGAAAATCAGTGTAGAGCACTCCACCCAGCAACAATTACCTATAGAAAACTCTAGCCAACATAATTTACTGTAGTTCACCCAACCCAACAAAAGTCACTACAGAGCACATAACCAACACCAGTCACTATAGAGCACCCTACCCAGCAACAGTCACTATAGAGCACTTTACTGAATATTCACTATAAAGCACCTTACACAGCAAGCATCACAATAGAGCACACTACCCAGAAACAGTCACTATAGAGCACCCTACACAGCAACAGTCACTATAGAGAACTCTACCCAACACGATTAACTATAGAGCACCCCACCCAGCAACATTCATTATACAGCACTCTACTCAAAAACAGTCATTATATAGCAGCCTAGCCATTAACAGCCACTACAGAGCACACTACCTAACAATAGTAATTATGGAGCACATGCCCCAACAACAGTCAATATAGAGCACTCCTGCCAAAAACAATCACTATAGAGCACCCTACCCAACAACAGTCAATATAGAGCACCTACCCTACAACAGTCACTTTAGAGCAGCCTACCCAGGAACAGTCACTAAAGAAAACCCTACCAAGCAAGAGTCACTATAAAGCACTCTACCCAACAACAGTCAATATAGAGCACCTACCCAACAACAGTCAGTATAGAGAACTCTGCCCAAAACAATCACTATAGAGGACTCTACACAATAGTCACTATAAAACACTTCACTGAACAACAGTCACTTATGGAGCACTCCATCTAACAACAGTCTCTATAGAGCACTCCACAAAACAACAGTCACTATAGAGCACCCAACCCAACAACAGTCACTGTAGAGCACAATATCCAACAACAATCACTATTGACCAACTACCGAACAGCATTCACTATTTAGAGCACTCTATTCAACAACAGTCACTATAGAGCACCCCACCAGCAACAGTCAGTATTGAAAATTCTACCAAACAAAAGACAGTATAGAGCACTCCACAGAACAGCATTCACTATGGCACACCCTACACTACAGCAGTTACTATAGAGAAACATAACCAACAAAAGTCACCATAGAGCACATCCCCAACAACAGTCATTATAAAGCACCTACCCAGTAACAGTCAGAATAAAGCACCTACCCAACAGCAGTCACTATAAAAGTCTCTGCCCAACAACAGTCACAATAGATCACCATACCCAAAAACAGTCACTATAGAGCACCATACCCAAAAACAGTCACTATAGATCACCTACTGAAAATCAGTCAGTATAGATCAAGTTACCCAACGTGTCAATGTAGAGCACTCTACCCAACAACATTAACTTTAGAGCACTCTACACAACAGTTTTTATAGAGTGCTACACTCAACAAGTCACATATAAAGCACTTTACCCAACAACAGTATAGAGCACCCCACCTATCAACAGTTGCAATAGAGCACCCTAAAGAGCAACAGTTAGTACAGAACACCTATTCAACAATAGTCAATATAGAGCAGCCTACGCAACAAAAGTCACTCTAGAGCACTTTACCCAACAACAGTCACTATAGAGCACGCTACACAGCAAGAGTCATTATAGAGTACCCTATGCAGCAGCAATCACTATGGAGCACTCTACCCTACAACAGTCACTTTAGAGCACCCTATACAGCAACAGTAACTGTAGAGCACTACACCCAACAACAGTCAATATAGAGCATCTACACAACAAGTCACTATAGATTACCTACACAACAACATTCACTATAGAGCCCTCTACCCAAAAACAGTCACTATACAGCTCTCTACACAAGAGTCATTATAAAGCAGGCTACAAAGTAACAGTCTTTAACTAGAGCCCACTACCCCACTACAGTCATAATAGAGCACCCTACCCAAGAACAGTCACTACAAAGCACTCCACACAACAGCAATCTTTATAGAGCACTCTACAAAATAGTCACTATAGAACACTCCACCCAACAACAGTCACTTATAAAGCACTCTACCCAACAACAGTAACTATATAGAACTTCACACAACAACAGTAACTATCGAGTATTCAACTCAACAACATTCCCTGTAGAGCACTTTACCAAACAACAATCAATATAAAACACCAACCAAACAAAAGACCCTATCTGGAGCACTCAACCCAAAAACAGTCACTATAGAGTACCCTGCACAGCAACTCTCAGTATTGAGCACCCAACCCAAGAACAGTCACTATAGCACACACAACTGAACAAGTTACTATAGAGCACCTTAACCAAAAACAGTCACTGTAGAGCACATACTCAACAACAGTAAATATAGAGCACCCTACTCAACAACAGTCACTATAGAGCACTCCAGCCAAAAGCAATCATTATACAGCACCCTACCCAGCTACAGTCAATATAGAGTACCTATTCAACAACAGTCACTATACAGCAGCCTACCCAGGAACAGTCGCTAAAGAGAACCTACCCAACAACCATCATTATAGTTGACCCTACCCAACAACAGTCACAAAAGAGCACCCTACCAACCACAGTTCCTATAGAGAACTTCACCCAACAACCATCACTAGAGAGAACCCCACATAAAACAGTCACTATAAAGCATGCCACTGAGCAACAGTCACTACAGAGAACCTACCAAGCAACAGTCACTACAGAGCACCCTACAAACAAAAGTCACTATACAGCACCCTGCCTAACAAGTCGCTATAGAGCAGCTACCAAACTACAGTCACTATAAGACACCTACCCATGAGAGTCACTATAGATCACCTACCCAACAATACTCAGTAGAGCACAACTACCTAACAACACTCTGTATAGAGCACCTTTGTATCAAGAGTGACTATGCAGCTTTCTATTCATCAAAAGTTTCTATAGAGAACTGTACCCAACAAGAGTTACTGTAGAACATTCTACCCAAAAACAGTCACTATAGAGCACTCTACCCAACATCTTTCACTATAGAGCACTATGCACAACAGTCTCTGTAAAGCACTTCACACAACCACAGTCACTATAAAGCACTTTAATAAACAAGAGTCACTATAGAGCACCATACCCAACAACAGTCACTATAGAACATCTAACAACAACAATCACTATAGAACACCCTACCTAGAAAGTCACTATAGAGCACCTACCCAACAACAGTCACTATAAAGAACTCTACTGAACAAGAGTCATTATAGAGCACCCTACCCAAAAACTCATTATATAGAGCACCTTTCCACCAAATGTCACTATAGAGCTCTCTACCCATCAACAGTCAATATAGAGAGCTCTACCCATGAACAGTCACTATAGACAACTTACCAAAAGCAGTCACTATAGAACACTTTACCCAACAACAGTCACTATAGAACACCTTACCCAAAACAGTCAATATAAAGCATTCTATTCAACACCAGTCAGTATATTGCACCATACACAACGGCAGCCACTGTAGAGCACTCTACCCAGCAACAGTCACTATAGAGCACCACACCCAACAACCGTGACTGTAGAGCACCCTACCCAGGAACAGTCATTAAAGAACTCCACCCAACAATAGTCATTATAGAGTACCGACTCAACAGCAGTCACTCTTGAGCACCCTACTCAAAAACAGTTATTACCTAAAGCACTTTACAAGTCACTATAGAGCAACCTACCAAACAACAGTCACTATAGAGTGCCTACCCAACAGTAGTCACTAAAGAGCACCCTAGACAGCAACAGTCACTGTACAGCACTCTACCCAACAACAGTCTATAGAGCACCATACGCAGCAAGAGTCACTATAGAGCACAAACCCAACCACTCTCAGTGTAGAGCACTTCAGCAACAGTCACTATATAGCACCAACTCAACTACAGTCAATAAATAACATTCAACCCAGCAACAGACAATATAGATCTTTTACCCAACAACAGTCTCTATGAAGGACCCTATGCAGAAACAGTCACTATAGGGCTCTCAACCCAGCAAAAGTCACTGTAGAGAACTGAACTTAACAACAGTCATCATAGAGCAGCCTATGCAGCAACACTCACTACAGAGCACCAAACCCACAAGGGTCAGTATAGAGCACTCTACCTAGAAACAGTCATTATCGAACACCATACCCAACTCCAGTCACTGTCAAGAACCCTACCCAACAACAGTCAATATAAAGGACTCCACCCAAAAACAGTCACCTATAGAGAACTCTACCCAACAGCATTGTAGAACACTGTACACAGCATCTGCCACTTTAAAGTCTCCACACAACAGTCACCTATAGAGCACTGTATCAAACAACAGCCATTATAGAGCACCTCACCCAACAACAGTCAGTATAGAACACATACCCAACAACAGCCACTATAGAGCACCCTAACCAGCAGCACTCACTATAGAGCACATAGCCAACATCAGTAACTATAGAGAACTCTACCCAGCAACAGTCAGTATGGAGCATTCTACCCACAACAGGACTATAGAGCACACTACCAAGCAATAGTTAGAACAAATAACCAACAACAGTCAATATAGAGCACCCTACCCAACAACAGTAACTATAGAGGACCCTACCTATCATCAGCCACTATAGAGCACCCTACCCAGCAACAGTGACTATAGAGTTCCCTATGCAGCAACAGTCACTATAGAGCACTCTACCCAATATCAGTCACCATAGAGTATTCTACCCAGCCACAGTCACTATAGTGCACTCTACACAACAAAAGTCAGTATAGAGCACTGCACCAAACAACAGTCACTTTAGAACAATTTACCCAACAGTCACTATAGAGCACATACCGTAAAACAGTGAATATAAAGCACCTATGCAAAAACAGTCACTATAGAGCATGCTACCCAACAACAGTCAATATAGAAGACCTACCCCAAAACAGTCACTGTAGTGCCCTCTACTTAGCAAAGGTCACTATAGAGCAATCTACCCAACAACAGAAACTATTAGAGCACCTTACTCAAATACAGTCACTATAGAGCACATGACCCAACAACACTCACTAAAGAGCACTGATGGAACAACAGTCACTATAGAGCACAGACCCAACAACAGTCACTGTAGGGCACATACCAAACAACAGTCACCATAGAGCACCCTACCCAACAATAGTTACTATAGAGCACATCACCCAACAACAGAAAGGTAGCCACACAACACCAGACACACATTCTGCAATGCAGACAGCTCACTCAGGCACACAACTCACCACAAACACACACTGCACAGTGAACACAACTCACAAAAACACACACCACTGACTGTACACACACTCCACAGTGCACACACCTCACAGAGACACACACAACTCACCACACATGCTCCACTTTTCACAGACCTCACACAAACACACACTGCAAAAAGCAAACACACTCCACAGTGTGAACACCTCATGCAGAAACATAAACTCTCCAGACAAAAATACTACACAGTGCAGACACCTCACAAAGACACACACCACTCACTGCACACACACTCCAAAGTGCACACACCACACAGACACACACCACACACCACACAAACACACTGCACTGTGAACACACCTAACCAAAACACACATTACTCACAATACACACACACTACACAGTGCACACACTTCTCAAAGACACAGAAGATTCACCACACACACAAGCCACAGTGCACAAACCTCACCCAGACACACACCACTCACCTCACATGCACTTTGCACAGTGCAAAACCTCACATAGGCACAAGTTACTCATCACACACTCTTCTCAGTGCACACACCTCACACAGACACACACCACTCACCACACACACTCCACAGTGCAGACACCTTCCACACACACCACTAACGAGACACACATTCCACGTTGAGGGAAGCTCATACAGACACATGACTTACCACACACACTAAGTCATAAACATTTCCCAAAGACACACAACATTCACCACAAACACATTCCACAGTGCAGACAACCACACAGGCACACCACTCACCACAAACATACACCACACAGTGAACACACCTCAGAAAGACACACACCACTGACCAAACACACACACTCTACAGTGCACACACCTCATACACACCCACCACTGATGACAAACACCCTCCACGGTGCACACATTTCACAGGAACACACACCAATCATTACACACATACTCCATCATGCACACACCTCACACAGACACACACCACTCACCACACACATTTTGCAAAGTGCAAATTTTTACACAGACACGTCACTCACCACAGACACTCTTCACAATGCACAAACCTCACACACACAATCCACTCACCACACACACTACAGTGCACACACCTCACAGACACACACAATTCTTCACATACTTATACTACACATGCACACACCTCATGCATAAACACACCACTTACCACACACTCCACAGTTCTCTCACTTCACACAGACACACAAGACACAACACACACAGTCCAAAGGGCAGACACCTAACACAGACACACACCACTTACCACACAGTGCACACTCACAATCCACCATGCATACATCTCACACAGACACACACCACCTATCACATACATACTACACAGTGCACACCCCTCACACAGGTACACACCACTCACCACACACACAGTACACAGTGCAGACACCTCACACAGACACACATTATTCACCACACACATAGTCCACAGTGCGCCCACCTTAAACAGACATGCACTACTCACACATTAAAGAGTACATACAACTCACACAGACACACCACTCACCACACACATAACCCCCCACAGTTCACACGTTTCACACAGACACACACTACTCACAACACACACACTTAACAGTGGTGACCCTTTTGACAGACAGAAGACTGGCCACACACATTACACAGCAAACACACCACACATGGACACACAACACTCACCATCCATATATTTTGCAGTGCATACAACTCACATAGGCACACCCCACTCACCAAACACACTATGCAGTTTACAGAACTCGCTCAGACACACAGCAGTCACCACACACACACGAAATAGTGCACACACCTTACACACACATCACTGATGACACACACACTCCATGTTAAAGAAACCTCATACAGACACATGAATGACCACAAACACTACACAGTAAATTCATTTTACACAGACCCACTACACTCACCACACACACATTTTGCAGTGCAGACATCTCACACAGGCACACCACTCACTACAAACACACACAACACAGTGAACAAACCTCAGAAAGTCACTATAGAGCACCATACAAGTAACAGCCACTACAGAGCTTCCCACCCAAACACAGTCACTGTAGAGTACCTACCCAACAACAGTCACTATAGAGCACTCTAGGCAGTAACAGTCACTATAAAGCACTCCACCCAACAACAGTCACTATAAAGCACCCTACCCAAAAACACTATCAATAAAGCACCTACTCTAAAATAGTCACTATAGAGCACCCCATGCAATTACACTCACTATAGAACACCTACACAACAACAGTCACTATAGAGCACTCCAATCAACCAAAGTCACTATAGAGACCTTGACCAAACAACAGTCACTATGGAGCACTCTATACAACAACAGTCAGTATGGAGTCCTATCCCCAACAACAGACACTATAGAGCACCTACACTACTAGAGTCACTATAGCACACCTACCCAACAAGGGTCACTATAAAGCCTTTTATTCAACAACAGTCACTATAGAGCACTTCAACCAGCAACAGTCACTATAGAGCCCTTCACCCAAAAACAGTCACTATGGAGCACTCTATACTACAACAGTCACTATAGACCACTTTACCAAACAACAGACACTATAGAGCACTCCACCCAGCAACAGTCACTATAAAGCAACCCATTTAGTAAAAGTCACTATGGATTACCATATTCAGAAACAGTCACTATATGGCACCCTACTCAACAACATTTAATATAGATCACCCTACCATCAACAATCGCTAGAGAGCACCCTACCGAACCACAGTCACTATAGAGCACCTACCTAACAACAGTCACTATATTGCACCTCCCCAACAACAGTCAATATAGAACACCTACCAAACAACAGTCACTATACTGCACTTACCCAACAACCGTCACTATGGAACCCTATAACCAGAAACAGTTACTATAGAGCACTATACCCAAAATCAGTCAATATAGAGCACCCTACCAAAAACCAGTCATTATAGAGCACCTACCAAACAACAGTAATTACAGAGCACCCTACCCAACAACAGTCACTGAAGAGCAATGTACCAAAAAAAAGTCACTGTAGAGCATGCTACCCAACAACAGACACTAAAGAGCACCCTACATTACAGCAGTCACTATCTAGAGCACTCTGTGCAACAGCAGTTCCTATATTGAACCCCATCAAGCAACAATCAGTATAGAGCACGTGACACAAGAGTCACCTACCAAACAACAGTCACTATAGAGCACCGTACCCTATAACACTAACAATAGAGCTCCCCACCCAACAACAGTCACTAAAAAACACCATCCCCAGCCACAGTCACTATAAAGCAGTCCACCAACAACAGTAAGTATAGAGCATTCTACCCAGTAATAGTCACTATAGAGCACCCTAAACAAAAACAGCCAATATAGAGCTCTCCACCCAACAACATTTATTATAAAGCACCTAACCAACAATTGAAACTATAGAGCACCAACCCACCAGCAAACAGCATAGAACACCCTACCAAACAACAATCACTATAAGCACCCTATGCAACAACTGTCACTATAGAGCACTCCACCCAGAAACAGTCACTATAAAGCAGCTACCCATTAACAGACACTATAGAGCACCCTACCTAATAGACACTATAGAGCACCCTACACAACAACAGTCAATATAGAGCACCCTACCAATCAACAGTCAGTATAGAGCACCCTAACCAACAACAGTCACTATAGAGCACTCTAAACAACAACAGTCACATATAGATCACTCTACCCATGATCAGTCACTATAGAGCACCAAACCCAACAACAGTCAGTAAAGAGCACCTACTCAACAACAGTCACTATAAAGCACCTATCCAAGAACTGTCATTATTGAGAACCCTACCCAGCAACCGTCTATATAGAGCACTCTATTCAACATCAGTCACTATGGAGCACTCTACCACATAACAGTCAGTATACAGCACCTACCCAACAATAGTCAGTATACAGCATCCTACCCAGTAACAGTCACTAAAAAGCACCTACGTAACAAGTCACTATAGATTACTTTACCCAGCATCAGTCACTATACAGCACCACACCCAACAAAAGTCACTACAGAGCACCTACCTTAAAATAGTCACTATCTAGAGCACTCTACCCAACCACAGTAAATATAAAACACCCAACCCAACAACAATCACTATAGACCACACTACCCAACAACAGACAGTATACATCACCCTACTCAAAAACAGTCATTACAGAGCACTTTACCCAGCAACAGTCACTATAGAGTACCCTACAAAAGTACAGTCTGTTGAAAGCACCCTACCCAATAACAGTCGC
The DNA here is from genome assembly GCA_004024885.1 of Saguinus imperator. Taxonomy (NCBI): domain Eukaryota; kingdom Metazoa; phylum Chordata; class Mammalia; order Primates; family Cebidae; genus Saguinus; species Saguinus imperator. The sequence continues at coordinate 17,617 of PVHO010019077.1, forward strand.
TATAAAGCACTCTATCCAACATCAGTAACTATAGAATACCGCACCCCACAACAGTAATTTTAGAGCACCCTATCTAAGAACAGTCACTACAGAGCACCCTACACAATAGTGTAGGTTACTGGGTAGGATGCTGTATACTGACTGTTGTTGGTTAGGTTCTGTATACTGACTGTTATGGGGTAGAGTGCTCTAGTGTAGGGTGCTCTATAGTGACTGTGGTTGGGGAGGGTGCTCAATAGTGACTTTTGCTGGGTAGGGTGCTTTATAGTGACTTTTGTTAAGTAGGTGCTGTGTAGTGACAGTTGCTGGATAGTGTACTCTATAGTGACTATTGTTGCCTGGTGTCCTTTATGGCAATTGTTGCTGGTTAGAGTACTCTATACTGACAGTTGTTGGGTAGGTGCTCTATAGGGGCTTTTGCTCGGTAGAGGGATCTATAGTAATTGTTGTTGGGTAGATCTTCTATAGTGACTGTTGTTGGTTGGGGTGCTCTATAATGACTTGTTGGTTAGAGTGCTCTGTAGGTGACTGTTGGGGGGTGGACTTCTATATAGTTACTGTTGGTGGGTAGAGTTTTCTGTAGTGACTGTTGTTGGGTAGGGTGCTCTATATTGACTGTTGTTGGGTAGGTGGTTTATAGTGACTGCTGTTGTGTACGGTGCTCTATAGTGACTGTTGCTGGGTACTGTGCTCTAGAGTAACTGTTGTTGGTTAGAGTTCTCTATATTGACTTTTTTGGGTTGGTGCTGTATAATGACTATTGTTGGATTGTCAAGCTCTATAGTGAATGTCGATAGGTAGAGTGCTGTATATGTTACTGTTAATTGGTGGTGTTCTCTATGGTGACTGTTGTTATGTATAGGGCTCTCTAGTGACTGTTATTGTGTAGGGTGCTCTATACTGATTGTTTGCTGGAGTACTCTATACTGACTATTGTTGGTTATGGTGCTGTATATTGACAGTTGCTGGGTGGTGTTCTTTATACTGACTGTTTCTGTGTGGGGTGCTCTATAGTGACTGTTGTTGGGCAGAGTGCTTTAGATACTGACTGTTTCTGGGTGGGGTGCTCTATCCTGCTTGTTGTTGTGTACAGTGCTCTAAATAGTGACTGTTGTTGGTTAGTGTTCCCTATAGTCACTATTGTTAAGTAGTGTGCTCAATAGTGACTGTTGTTGGGTGGAATGTTCTATACTGATTGTTGTAGGGTAAAGTGCCCTATAGTGACTGTTGTTGGATAGGGTACTCTATAGTGATTGTTGTTGTTTAGGGTTCTTTATAATGACTGTTGTTGTGTAGAGTGCTATATAGTGACTCTTGTTAAATAAAAAGTTTTCTAGTGACTGTTGATGTGTAGGTGCTCTATAGTGACAGTTCGTGGTTGGGGTGTTTTATGGTGACTCTTTTTTAGTAGGGTGCTTCCATAGTGACTCTTGTTGTTTGGAGTGCTGTATAATGACTGGTGTTGGGTTGCATGCTCTATAGTGACTGCTGTTGGTTGGGGTGATCTATTCTTACTGTTGCAGGGTGGGGTGCTTTATAGTGACTGTTGTGTAGAGTGCTGTAGATAGTGACTGTTATTTGGTAGGATGCTCTATAATGATGGTTGTTGTGTAGTGTGCTTTATACTGATTTTTGAGTAGGGTGCTCTATAGTGTCTGTTGTTAAGTAGGGGCTCTATAGTGAGTGTTGTTGTGTAGGTGCTCCATAGTGACTGTGGTTAGTTAGGGAGCTCTATAGTTACTGTTGTTGGGTAGAGTGCTCTATAGTAACAGATGTTATGTAATTGTTCTTTTGTGACTGTTGTTGAGTGCAGTGCTTTATAGTGACTGTTGTTGGGTAGAGTTTTCCATAGTGACTTTTGTTGAGTAGATGGCTCTGTAGTGACTGTTATTGGGTAGGGTGCTCTATGGTGGCTCTTGTTGGGTGGAGTACTTTATAGTGACTCTTGTGTATGGTGCTGTATAGTGACTGTTGCTGGGTGAAATCCTTTATACTGACTGTTGCTGTGTGGGGTGCTCTATGGTGACCGTCATTGGGTAGAGTATGATAGTGACTCTTGCTGGATGGGGTGCTCTATAGTGCCTGTGGTTGTGTACAGTGCTCTAAAGAGTTACTGTTGTTGGTTAGCGTGCTCTATAGTCACTTTTGTTGGGTAGTGTGCTCCATTGTGACTGTTGTTGGGTGAATTGCTCTATACTGACTGTTGTTAGGTATGGTGCTTTAAACTGACTGTTGTTGGGTAGGGTAATCTACAGTGACTGATTTTGGGTGGAGTGCTCTATAGTGACTGTTGTTGGTTAGGGTTCTTTATAATGACTGTTGTGTAGAGTGCTATATAGTGACTCTTGTTAGATAGAGGGCTTTATAGTGATGGTTGTTGTGAAGGTGCTCTACAGTGACTGTTTACGATAGAACACTCTATAGTTACTATGGTTGGTTGGAGGTCTTTGATGAAAAGTGTTGATGGGCAGGGTTCTCTATAGTGACTGTTGTTGGGTTGCATGCTCTATACTGACTGTTGTTGGGTGACATGCTCTATACTGACTGTTTTTGATTAAAGGGTTTATAGTGAATGTTCTTGGGTAGGTCCTCTGTAGTTACTGTTCTTGCATAGGATGCTCTATAGTGACTGTTCTTGGGTAGAGTGTGATATAGTGAAAGTTGTTGGGTAGAGGGATCTAGAGTGACTGTTGTAGTGTAGGTGCTCTATGGTGACTGTTGTTAGTTAATGGGCTCTAAAATGACTCTTGTTGGGTGGAGTGTTTTATAAAGACTCTTATTGTGTAGTGTTCTTTATAGTAACTGTTGTTTTGTAGATGGCTCTATAGTGATTGTTGTTGGGTAGGTGATCTATAGTAACTGGTGATGTGTAGGGTGCTCTATAGTGACTGTTGTATAGTAGGGAGCTCGATAGTGACTGTCATTGGGTAGGGTGCTCTATAGTGAATGTTGTATGATCACATGCTCCACAGTGACTGTTGCTGGGTAGAGTGCTCTTTAGTGACCATTGTAAAGTAGGTGCTCTATGGTGACAGCTTCTGGGTTGGGTGCTCTATACTGACTGTTGTTGGGTTGGTGCTCTATAGTGGCTGCTGTTGGGTAGGGTGCTCTATAGTGACTGTTGCTGTGTAGCATGCTGTATACTGACTGTTGTTGGGTAGGGTTCTCTATGGTGAGTGTTGCTCAGTAAGGTGCTGTATAGTGTCTGATGTTGGGTAGAGTGTTCCATAGTGACTGTTGCTGGGTAGGTTGTACTATTGTCACTGTTGCTCCATAAAATGCTTCATATTGACTGTAGTATTGTAGAGAGATCAAAAGTTACGGTTGCTTGGTAGGGTTCTCTATAGTGACTGCTGTTAGGTTGGGTTCTCTATAGTGACTCTGGTTGGTTAGAGTGCTCTACAGTGACGGTGTTGGGTAGAGTGCTTCATAGTGACTGTTGTGTAGCATACTATATAGTCACTGTTGTTGGGTAGGTGCTCTACAGTGACTGTGGTTGGGTAGGTGCTCTATATTAACTGTTGTTGGGTAGGCTACTCTACAGTGACTGTCCTTGGGTGTAGTGCTCTATAGTGACTGTGGCTGGGTAAGCTGCTGTATAGTGACTGTGACTAAGTCGGGTGCTCTATAGTGACTGTTTTGGGGTGAAGTGCTTTATAGTGGCTGTTGTTTTGTAGAGTGATCTATAGTGAGTGTTGTTCCTTATGGTGCTGTATAATAACCATTGGTGCGTAGAGTGCTGTATAGTGACTGTTGTTGCATAAGTGCTCAATAGTGACTCTCAATGGGTAGGTGCTCTATAGTGACTGTTGTAGGGTAAATGCACTATTGTGACTGTTTTACTGTAGGAAAATCTATAGTGACTGTTGATAATAGGATGCTCTACAGTGACTCTTATGTGGTTGGGTGCTCTATAGTGACTGCTTCTGCATAGGGTGCTCTATTGTTTCTGTTGATGGGTGGAGTGTTCTATAGTGACTCTTGCTGGTTACAGTTCTCTATAGTGACTGTTGTTGGGTAGGTAATATTTAGTGATTTTTGTTAGGTAGATAGTTCTATAGTGATGGTTGTTGATTAAAGGGCTCTAAAATAACAGTTGTTCGATAGGTGCTCTATACTAATTATTATCTGTACAGTGCTCTACAATGATGGTTGTTAGGTAGTGTGCTTTATACTGACTGTTTCTGAGTATGATGCTCTGTGGTGACTGTTGTTGGGTGAAGTGCCCTATACTGACTATTGCTGGGAAAAGTGTTCTATAGTGACTGTTTTTGTGTAGAGTGCTCTGGATACTGAGTGTTATTGGGAAGCGTGCTCTATACTGAACTGCTTTTGTGTGGAGTGCTGTATAGAGACTTTTCTTTGGTACGGTGCTCTATAGTGATGGTTGTTGGTTACAGTGCTCTATAGTGTTATTAGGTAGGGTGCTCTATAGTGACTGTTGTTGGGTAGAGTGCTCTATAGTGACTGTTGTTGGATAGAGTGCTGTATACTGACTGTTCTTGGGTAGGGGTTCTTTAGTGATTGTTGTTGAATAGAGTGGTTTATACTGAAAGTTGTTGGGTAGGAAAACTGTAGTGACTGTATTTCGGTAGGTGATCTTTAGTGATTCTTATTAGGTAGGGTGCTCTCTAGGGTCTTTTTTGGATAGGGTGCTTTATAGTGACTCTTGTTGAATAAAGGTCTCAATAGTGACTGTAATTGTGTAGTTGCTTTCTAGTGACTGCTGTTAGTTAGAATGTGCAATAGTGACTGTTGTTGGATAAAGTGCCCTATAGTGACTGTTTTTTGGTATTGTGCTCTATAGTGGCTGTTGCTGGGTAGGGTGCTCTGTAGTGCCTGTGGTTGAATAGGGGTCTCTATAGTGATTGTTTCTGGGTATAGTACTCTATAATGACTGTTCTTGAATAGAGTGCTCTGTAGTGACTGTTGTTATGTAGATAATTCTATAGTGACCATTTTTGTGTAGAGGGCTCTATGCTGACTATTGTTGGGTAGGTGCTTTTTAGTTACTTTTGTTGGGTAGGGTGCTCTATAGTTGCTGTTTTGGGTAGGGTGCTCTATAGTGACTGCTGTTGGGTAGAGTGCTTTTAGTGACTCTTGTTGGGTAGTTGCTCTATAGTGACTCTTGTTGGGTAGGTGGCCCTATAGTGACTGTTGTTGCTTGGAGTGCTCTATGGTGACTTTTGTTAAGTAGGGTGCTCTATGGTGACTTTCTTTTTAGGGTGCTGTACAGTGACTGAGGTTGGGAAGGGTAATCTATAGTGACTGTTGATGGGTAAGGTGCAGTATAGTGAATGTTGTTGGGTAGGTGCTTTATAGTGACTGTTGCTGTGTAGAGGGCTCTATAGTGACTCTTGTATGATAGGTGCTCTATACTGACTTTTGCTGGTTAGAGTGCTCTACAGTGACATTTGCTGGGTTAGTGCTCTCTAGTGACTGTTGTTGGTATGGTTTTCTATGTTGACTCTTTTTGGGCAGGCTGCTTTATAGTGACTTTTGCTGGATAGGGTGCTTTTTAGTGAATCTTGCTAATTGGGTGCTGTATAGTGACTGTGGCTGCCCAGAGTGCTCTATAGTGACTGTTGATAGGTAGAGTGCTCTACAGTGACTCTTGCTGGGTAGAGTGCTGTATAGTGTCTGTTGTTGTGTAGTGTGCTCTATACTGACTGTGGTTGGATAGGGTGCTTGCTCTATAGTGACTCTTGTGGGGTGGAGTGCTCTATAGTGACCTTTTGTTGGTAGCATGCTCTATAGTGACTGTTGTTGTATAGAGTGCTCTATACTGACTGCTCTTCAGTAGGGGGTTCTATAGTGACTGTTGTTTGGTACAGTGCTCTATAGTGACTGTTGTTGGATAGGGTGCTCTATAGTGACTGTTGTTTGGTAGGGTGCTCTATAGTGACTGTTGAGGGGTAGAGTGCTCCATAGTGACTGTCACTGGGTAGAGTACTCTATTGTGACCATTGCTGGGTAGGTGCTATATACTGACTTTTGCTGAGTAGGGTGCTCTATAGTGACTATTGTTTGGCAAGTGGTCTTCAGTGACTGTTGTTTGGTGGGTGCCCTATAGTGACTGTTAAGTAGGGTACTCAAAGTGACTGTTGTTGGATGTGGTACTCTATAGTACCTGTTGTTGGGTGGAGTGCTCTATAGTGACTTTTGTTGGGTAGGTGCTCTATAGGTGACTGATGTTTGGTGGAGAACTTTATAGTGGCTGTTGATATGTAGAGATTTCTTTAGTGACATTTTTTGGGTAGAGTTCTCTTAAGTGACTGTTTTTGGGTAGAGTGCTCTACAGATGACTGTTGTTTGTTGGAGTGCTCTATAGTGACTGTTGTTTTGTATGGTGCTCTATAGTGACTGTTGTTGGGTACAGTTCTTTATAATGATTGTTGCTGGGTAGAGTCTTCTATAGTGACTTCTTTTGGTAGGGTGCCATATAGTTCCTGTGGTTGGGTAGGTTGCTCTATAATGACTGTTGTTAGGTAGTTTGCTCTAATTTAATTGTTGTGGGGTAGAGTACTCTATAGTGACTGCTCTTTGGTAGGTGCTGTATAGTGATTATTGCTGGGTAGGGTGCTCTATAGTGACTGTTGTTGAATAGGTGCTCTACAGTGACTGTTGTTGTTTAAGTGATCTAAAGTGACTGTTCTTTTGTAGGGTGCTCATAGTGACTGTTGATGGATACAATGCTCTATGGTAACTGTTATTGGGTAGAGTGAACAATAGTGACTGCTGTTGTGTAGAGTGCTTTAAATGTTTTCTTTATATATATAAAGAACATTTATCGGTGTTCTCTATACTGACTGTTGTTGTGTAGAATGCTCTATAGTGACTGTTGTTGGGTAGGATGCTCCAAAGTGACTTGTTGGAAATGGTGCTCTCTACTGACAGTTTTTGAGTAGGTGCTACATAGTGACTGTTTTTGGGTAAGTGCTGTATGGCGACTGTTGTTGGTTGGGTGCTTTAAACTGATGGTTACTTGGTAGGTGCTCTATAGTGACTTGTTGGGTAGGGTGTTTTATGGTGATTGTTGTTGGGTAGAGTGCTCTATAGTAACTGTTGCTTTGTAGGGTGCTCTAGAGAGATTGTTGCTGGGTAGGGTGCTCTTTGATGACTACTGTTATGTAGGTGCTTTCTAGTGACTGTTGCTTTGTAGGGTGCTCAAAAGAGACTGTTTCTGGGTAGCGTGCTATTTAGTGACTACTGTTATGTTGGTGCTCTATAGTGACTGTTGTTTGGTGGAAATGTTTAGAGTGCCTGTTGTTGGGTAGGTGTTCTACAGTGACTTTTGATGTGTAAGATACTCTTTAGTGACAGTTTTTGGGTATATATCTTTATAGTTACTGTGGCTGGGTTGGGTGCTCTATAGTGACTGTTGCTGGATAGAGTGCTTTCTACTTAATGTTGTTGGGTGGCACACTCTCAACTGACTGTTGTTGGGTAAGTTACTCTATAGTGACTGCTGTTGGGTGTGGTGCTCTATATTGATGGTTTTTTGGTATGTGCTCTATAGTGACTGTTTTTTGGTAGAATGCTCTATAGAGTCTTTTGTTGAGTATGGTGCACTATAGTGATTGTTGTTGGGTGATCATCTCTATAGTGACTGCTTTTGGGTAGAGTGCTCTATATAGTAACTGTTGTCAGGTAGCATGCTCTGTAGTGACTGCTGTTGGGTAGAGTGCTCTATAGTGACTCTTGCTGGGTAGAGTGCTGTATAGTAACAGTTGTTGAGTAGGGTGCTATATAGTGACTGTTGTTGGGTAGACTGCTCTATAGTGACTGTTTTTTTTGTAAAGGGCTATGTAGTGACTGTTGTTGGGTAGGTGCTCTATAGTGACTTTCGTTGGGAAAAGTTATTTTTAGTGACTTGTTGGGTAGAGTGCTCTATATTGACTGTTCTTGAGTAGGGGCTTCATAGTGACTGTTGATGAATAGAGTGCTCTATAGTGACTGTTTTTTGTAAAGGGCTGTATCGTGACAGTTGGGTAGGTGCTCTATGGTGACTATTTTTGGGTAGGATACTTTATAGTGACCGTTGTTGAATGGAGTGCTCAATAGTTACTGTTGTTTGGTATAGTCCTCTATAGGTGACTGTTGTTGGATGGAGTGTTTCAGAGTGACTATTTTGAAGTTTGCTCTATACTGACTGTTCTTGGTGAAAGTGCTCTATAGTGACTTTTGTTGGGTAGGTTCTTTATAGTGTTTGTTTCTGGGTAGGGTGCTCTATAGAAACTGTTGTTGGGTTGGTGCTCTATAGAGACTGTTTTTGGGTAGGATTCTCTATAATGACTGGTTTTGGTAGGGTGCTTGATAGTGACTATTTTTGGAAAGAGTGATCTATACAAACTGTTGTTGGGTAGGTTCTCTATAGGGAGTGTTGCTGTGTAGGGAGCTCTTTGGGGACTACAATTGGGTAGGTGCTCTATAGTGACTGTTGTATGCTGGGGTTATCTAGAGTGACTGTTGTTGTGTAGGTGCTCAGTAGTGACTCTTGATGGGTAGGATAATCTATAGTGAGTGTTTTTGTGTAGAGTGCTTTATAGTGACTGTTGCTGGGTAAAGTGCTCTATACTGAATGTTGCTGAGTGTTGTGCTTTCTACTGACCGTTGCTGGGTAGAGTGCTCTATAGTGACTGTTGCTAGGTAGGCATTTTATAGTGACTGTTGTTTGGTGGGGTGCTTTATAGTAACTGCTGTTGCATAGGTGCTTTATACTAATTGTTGTTTGGTGGAATGCTCTATATAGTTTTTTGTTGGGTATGGTACACTATGGTGACTGTTCTTTTGTAAAGTTCTCTATAGTGACTATTGTTGGATAGGGTGCTCTATAGTGACTGTTGTTGGGTGAGGTGCTCTACAGTGACTGTAGTTGTGTAGGGTTTTCTATAGTAACTGCCGTTGGGTACAGTCCTCTATAACAAATTTTTCTGGGTAGAGTGCTCTATAGGTACTTTTGTTGGTAGGGTGCTCTATAGTTACTGTGGTTGGGTAGGGTGATCAATATTTACTGTAGTTAGATAGATTCCTCTAATGTGATTGTTGCTGGATAGAGTACTCTGTAGTGACTGTTCTGAGGTAGGTGCTATATAGTGACTATTGCTGGGTAGGGTGCTCTATAGTGACTGATTTGGGGTAGGTGCTCTACGTTGACTGTTGTTGTATAGGTGCTCCATAGTGACCGTTGATTCATAGAATGTTCATAGTGACTGTTTTTGGTTACAGTGTGCTGTAGTAACTGTTGTTGGGTATAGTGCACTATAGTGACTGTAGTTTGGCAGTGTGCTCTATAGGTGGTTGATAATTGATGAAGTTCTTTGTAGTGACTGTTGTGAAGTAGAGTGCTCTATAGTGACTGTTGTTGGGTGGAGTGCTCCATAGTGACTGTTGTTGGGTAGGGTGCTCTATACTGACTGTTGTTGGTTAGGTGCTCTATAGTGACTGTTTTTGGGTAGGTGCTGTATAGTGAATGTTTTTTGTGGGGTGCTCTAAACTGAGAATTTCTTGGTATGTACTCTATAGTTACTGTTGCTGTGTAGGGTGCTCTACAGTGACTGTTGCTGGGTAGGGTGCTCTATACTTACTGTTGGTGGCTAGAGTTCTCTATGGTGACTGTTCTTGAATAGAGTGCTCTATAGTTACTCTTGTTGGGTAGGGTTCCCTATAGTGTTTGTTTTGGGGTAGGTGCTTTATAGTACCCTACTCAACAAAACTCACTGCAGAGCACCAACCCAGCCACAGTCACTGTAGAGAACTCTACCAAACAACAGTCACTAGAGAGAACTCCACTCAATAACAGTCACTATAGTGCACCATACCCAACAACATTCTCTATAGAGCATTCTACAAAACAACAGTCACTATAGAGCACCTATGCAACAACAGTCACTATAAAACACCCCACCCAGAAACAGCCACTATAGAGTACATCCCCAAAAGTCGCTATAGAGCACACTACCCAGCAACAGTCTGTATAAAGCACACCACACAGAAACAGTCAGTATAGAGCACCCTACCCAGCAACAGTCACTATAGGGGACTTTACACAACAGTCACAATAGAGCACCATGCCAGCAACAGTCACTATAGAGTACCTACTCAGCTATTCTCAGTTTAAAGCACCACATTAACAACAGTCATTATACAGCACCTACCCAAAAACAGTCACTTTAGTGCATGCTACTCAGCAACAGTCATCATAGATCACATACCCAACAACGCTCACTGTAGGGCACCCTACCTATCAGAGTAACTATAGAGCAATCTACCCAGCAACAGTCAATATAGAAAACCTCACCCAACAATAATCATCTGTAGAGCACTCTACTCAATCACAATAACTGTAGATCACTCTACCCAACAACAGTCCCTACAGAGCACTCTACAGAACAATATCCACTATAGAGCACTCTACCCAACTTCAGTCACCTATAGAACACTCTACTCAACAACAGTCACTATAGAGCAGCCCACTCAACAAAAGTCACTATAGAGCACATACCCAACAACACTCACTATAGAGCACCATACCAAGCAACAGTCACTATAGAGCACTCTACCTAGCATCGGTCACTAAATAGCACCCTACCCACAACAGTCACTATAGAGCACCCAGGACAGCAACAATCACTGTCGAGCACCCATGCACAAACAGTCACTACAGAAAACCTACACAACAAAGGTCAGTTTAGAGCACCCAACAACAACAGTAACTATACAGCACCTACCCAAAAGCAGTCACTATAGAGCACCCTATTCAGCAACAGTCACTATACAGCATGTGCCCAATAACAGGCACTATAGAGCACCTACCCAACAATAGTCACTAAAGAGCACCCTACCCAGAAACTCCCTGTCGAGCATGCCACCCAGCAGCAGTCACTATAAAAACTCTACTCAACAACCATCAAAACGGAGCAACCTACTCACCAACAGTCACTATAGAGCACCTACAAAACAACCGTCAGTTTAGAGCACCCCAACAACAACAGTAACTATATAGCAACTACCCAAATACAGTCACTCTACAGCACCCTACCCAGCAAGAGTCACTATAGATTATGTAATCAGCAACAGTCACTATAGACAATTCTACCCAGCAGCAGTCACTATAGAGCACTCTACCTAACAACAATCACTATGGAACACTGTACTGAACAACAGTCTCTATAGAGCACACTATTCAACAACAATCACTATAGAGCACATACCATCAACAGCCACTATAAAACACCTACCTAACAACAGTCACTATACTGCACTCAACCCAACAACAGTTACTATAGAGCATCATTCCCAAAAACACTCACTGTGAGCACCCTACCCAACAACAGTTACTATAGAGAACCTATCCAACAGCTGTCAGTATAGAGAATAGTACAAAACAGCAGTCACTATGGAGCACTCTATGAAAAACGGTCACTATAAAGCACCCCAACCACAATGGTTACTATAGAGCACCCTGCACAGCAACAGTCACTGTAGAGCACCAAACCAAAACAGGCACTAAAGAGCACCTACACAATCACAGTCACTATCGAGCATTTACCCAACAACTATCATTATAGAGCACTCTACCTAACAACAGTTACTATAAAGCAACATACCCAACAACAGTCACTATGTGCACCCTTCCCAACAACAGTCACTATATAGCACCTACCCAACAACAGTCACTATAGAGCACAACACACAACAACAGTCACTATGGAGCACTCTATCCAACAACAGTCACTATAGGGAACTCTACACAACAACAGTCAGTCTTAGGAACTCCATCCAACAAAAATCACCTATAGGGCACTCTAGCCAACAACAGTCATTTTAGTGCACCCCAACCAAGAACAGTCACTGAAGAGCATCTACCCAATAACAGTCTCTATGAACACCCTATCCAGCAACAATCAATAGAGAGCACCCACCTAAAAACGGTTACTATAGAGTATTCTACCCTGCAACAGTCATTATAGAGCACTTCACCCAACAACAGTCACTACAGAGCACTCTACCCAGCAACAGTCAATATAAAGCATGCTGTCCAGCAACAGTCACTATAGAACACTCTATCAAAAAAGTCACTATAGATCACTCTACTCAACAACAATTACTATAGAGAACCCTACCAAGCAACAGTCACCAAATAGCACCCTACCCAGCAACAGTCACTATAGAGCACTTTACTCAACCATAATCACTATAAAGCAACCTACCCAGGAAACGTCACTATATAGCATTTTACCCAGCAACATTCACTATAGAGCACCCTACTAAACAACAGTCACTATAGAGCAATTATCCCAAAAGAAGTCACTATAGAACACCCTGCCCAAAAACTGTTAGTATTGAACACCAATCCTAAAGAATATTTAAAGCACCTATGCAACAATGGTCACTATACAGCACCCTACCCACCAACAGTAACTATAGAGTTCCCTACCCAACAACAGTCACTATAAAGAACAAACCCAACAACAGTCATTACAGAGCTGTCTACAAAAATTAGTCACTATAGAGCACTCTAATGAACAACTGTCACTATGGATCACCTTAACGAAGAACAGTCACTATGGAGCACTCTACCCAACAACAGCCACTGTAGAACTCTCTACCCAACAACAGTCACTATAAAGTACTCTACTCATCAACAGTCACTACAGAGCACTTTTTCCAACAACAGTCTTTATATAGAGCAATCTACCCCACAACAGTCTTTATAGAGCTTATCACCCAAGAACAGTCGCTATAGAGCACCACACCTAACAACAGTGTCTATGGAACACCCTACTGAACATCAGTCCATATAGGCCACATACTCAAAAAGTCAGTATAAAGCCTCCAACACAACAAGAATCCCTACCCAGCAACAATCAGTATAGACTACCACAACCAATAACAGTCACTATAGAGCACCTACCCAACAAAAATCAGTAAAGAGCACCCTACCAATCAACTGTAACTCTAGAGCACCCTACCAAGCCACAGTTACTATAGAGCACTTTACCCAACAACCATCACTATAGAGCACTTTACCTAGCAACAGTCACTACAGATCATCTACACAACATTCGTCAGTTTAGAGCACCCTACGAACAACAGTAATAATACAGCACCTACTCAAAATCAGTCTCTATAGAGCACACTACCAAGCAACAATCATTATGTAGCATGTACCCAACAACATTCACTATACAGCACCTGCACCAAAATGGTCACTAAAGAGCACCCCAACCTGTAATTGTCACTTTAGAGGATGCTACAATGCAACAGTCACTACAGAGCACTCTACTCAGCAACCATCAATATAGAGCACCCTTTTCTGCAAGTCACTGTAGAGCACCTACACAACAACCATCAGTTTAGATCACCACCACAACAGTAACTATACAGCAACTACCCAAATACAGTCACTCTACAGCACCCTACACAACAACAATCACAACAGAACATGAACCCAACAACAGTCACTATAGGCCACCCTACCCAACAACAGTCACTATAAAGCATTCTACCCTACAACAATCAGTATAGAACACCGTACTGAACAACAGTCACTATATATCACACTATTCAACAAAAGTCACTATAGAGCACATGCCATCAACAGTCAATATAGAGCACCTACCTCACAACAGTCACTGTAGTGCACTCAACCCAACAACAGTTACTATAAAGCACCATACCAGACAACACTCACTATTAGCACCCTACTCAACAACAGTAACTATAGACCACTTACCCAGCAACTGTCTGTATAGAGTACATTACAAAACAGCAGTCACTATGGAGCACTTTACACAACAGTTACTATAGAGCACTCTACACAACAACACTCACTACAGAGAACTCTACCTAGTAACAATCACCATTAGAACACTCCACCCAACTGCAATCAATATAATGCATTCTACTAAAATAAGTTACTATAAAGCATCATACTCAACATCAGTCACTATGGTGCACTCTACCCAACAACAGTCACTATAGAGCACTCTACAAAACAACAGTTACTATATAGCACCCTACCCTGCAATAGTCATTATAGGGCACCTACCCAAAAACAGTCACTATAGCGTACTCTACTTAGCAAGTCACTATAGAGCACCCTTCACAACAACAGTGTCTATAGAGCACCCTACCCAGCAGAAGTCACTATACATCACCCAAAAAACAACAGTCACTATAGAAGATCCTACAAAGCAACAGTCACTATATAGCACCCTACAAAACAACAGTAACTATATGGCACCCTACCAACAACAGTCCCTAGAGTGCACCTACCCAGAAACTGTAACCATAGAGCACCTACTAAACAACAGTCACTATAAGAAATCTTACTCAATAACAGTCACTATAGAGTACCCTATCCAACAACATTAAGTATAGAGCCCTCTACTCAAAAACATTCACTGTACAGCACTCTATCCTGCAAAAATTGCTATAGAGCACTCTACTCAACAAGAGTCACTGTAGAGCATTGTACCCAAAAACAGTCACTCTAGAGCATTTTTCCCAGCATTAATCAGTATAGAGCACCCAAATCAACAGCAGTCATTATAGAGTATCTCCCAAATTACACTCACTATAGAGCACTTTACCAAGAAACAGTTAGTGTTAAACAATGTACCCAACAACAGTCACTATAGAGCACACTATCTAGCAACAGGCACTATAGAGCACCTACACAACAACAGACAATATAGAGCACCCACACAGCAACACACACTATAGAGGACCATACCCAACAACTGTAACTATAAAGCACCCTACCCAGTAACATTCACTATAGAGCACCCTACCAACAACAGTCAGTATAGTGAATTCTACCCAACAACAGTCACCGTAGAGCACTTACCCAACAATTGTCACTATAGAGCACCCTATCCAGAAACAGTCACTATAGAGAATCAACCAAACAACAGTCAGTATAGGGCTTTCTAACCAGAAACAGTCATGATAGAGCACTCTGCACAATAGTAACCATAAAACACTTCACCCAAAAACTGTCTCTTATAGAGCACTCTACCCAACAGCTGTCAGTATTGAGCAGTGTACCCAAAATCAGTCACTATAGTGCACCCTACCCAACAACAGTTACTATAAAGTATTTTTTCCAAAAACAGTCAGTATAAATCACCTACTACAAAACAGTCAATATAGAGCCCTTTAATCAACAGCAGTAACTGCAGGGCACTCATCAACAACAGTCACCATAGAGCATTCTACCCATCAACGGTCAGTATATCACCTAAAAAACAGTCACTATAAAGCACTGACCCAACAATAGTCACTAAAGAGCACTCTTCCCACAAACAGTCACGATAGTGTTGCCTACCCAGCAACAGTCACTATTGAGCACTCTTCACAACAACTGTCACTATCGAGCACACTATGCAGCAGCAGTCAGTATAGAGCACATACACAACAACCTTCAGTTTAAAGCAGCCTACCAACAACAGTCACTTTACAGAACCAACCCAATAAAGGCACTATAAAGCACCCTACCTAGCAACAATCACTATACAGCCCCTAACCAACAAAAGTCACTATAGTGCACTCAACCAAACAACAGTTACTATACAACTCCATACCCAACAAAACTCACTGTGAGCACCCTACCCAACATCAGCAACTGGAAAAAAAATCACCTACTTAACTACAGTCACTATAGAGCACATTACTCAACAAACGTAACTATGGAGCACCCTACACAACAACAGTCACTG
The DNA here is from genome assembly GCA_004024885.1 of Saguinus imperator. Taxonomy (NCBI): domain Eukaryota; kingdom Metazoa; phylum Chordata; class Mammalia; order Primates; family Cebidae; genus Saguinus; species Saguinus imperator. Next base: position 33,342 of record PVHO010019077.1, read on the forward strand.
TAGAGAACTCTACCCAATAGCAATTACCTATAGAGAACTCTACCAAAAACAGTCACTGTAATGCACTCTATCTAACAGCAGTAATTATAGGGCACCATACTCAACAACAGTCACTATGAGCACACTAACAAAAAACAGTCACTATAAAGCACCTACCAAACAAGAGTCACTGTACACAACTTTCCCAACAACAGTCACTAAAGAGCACCCTACCCTGCAGCAGTCATTATAAAGTACATTCTTAACAACAGTCACTATAGATTACTCTCAGAGCAACAGTCACTATTGAGAACCCCATTTAACAACAGTCACTAGAGAACACCCAACCCAGCAGCAGTTTCTGTAAAGCCCCAACCAACAGCGGTCACTATAGAGCCACCTACCAAAAAACAATCAGTATTCAGCACCCTACAGAACAACAGTCACTATATAGCAGTCTACCAACAACAGTCACTATGAAACACCTACCCACAAACAGTATGTATAGAACACCTACTCAATAACAGTCACTATGAAAAACCCTACCCAACAACCGTCACTATAGAGTACCCTACCCAACAACAATCAGTATAGAGCCTTCTACCAATAAACAGTCACTATAGAGCACTCTACCCAACAACAGTAACTATAAAGTCCTCTACCCAACAACAGTCACTATAGAGCACCTACCCAGAAACAGTAGCTATAGAGCACCTACTCAACAACAGTCACTATAAAGAACCCTACCCAAAAAAAGTCACTATAGAGTACTCTATTCAACAACAGTCAGTATAGAGCCCTTTACCCAGAAGCAGTCACTATAGAGCACTCTACCTAACAACAGTCATTATAGAGCACCATACCCAATGACAGACACTATAGAGCATCCTTACCAATAGCAGTATTTATAGAGCACCCTAATCAACAACAGTCACTATAGTGTACCTCTCAAAGAGCAATCACTATAAATCACTTCACTCAGCAACAGTCAGTATAGAGTAATGCATCCAACAACAGTCGCAATGGAGCACATTATCCAGCAATAGTCACTACAGAGCACCTACACAACAACAAACAGTATAGAGTACCCACACAACAACAGACACTATAGTGAACTCTACCCAACAACAGTCATTATAAAGAAACTACACAACAGTCAGTAAAGGGCATTCTAAGCAAAAACAGTCTCTATAGATTACTCTACACAATAGTTACTATAAAACACTCCACCCAAGAACTGCCATCTATAGAGCACTTTACCAAACAACAGTCACTATTGAGAACCCAACTCGAAATTACTCACTCTAGAGCATCATACACAACAAAAGTTTCTACAGAGTAAACTGCCCAACAAGAGTCACTATAGAGCATTGTATTCAAAAACAGTCACTATAGAACATCCTTCCCAATGTCAGTCATTATAGAGCACCACAATCAACAACAGTAACTGTAGAGTACCTCTCAAACCACAGTCACTATAGAGCACTCCACCCAGCAACAGTCAGTATAGAGCAATTCACTCAACAACAGTCACTATAGAGCCTACTATCAAGCAACAGTCACTATAGAGCACATACACAACAACAGAAAGTATAGAGCACCTACCCAACAACAGTCACTGTAGAGCACCCTACCCAAAGACAGTCACTATTAAGAATCTACCCAATGACAGTCAGTATAGGGCATTCTAACCAGAAACAGTCACTATAGAGCACTCTACACTATAGTCACTATAAAACACTCCACCCAACAACAGTCATGGATACATCACCCTACCCAACAACAGTAACCATAGAGCTCTCCACCCAAGAAAAGTTTCTATTGAGCACCATACCCTACAATAGTCTTTATGGAGCACCCTAATTAACATCGGTCATTATAGAGCACATACTCAACAACAGTCACTATAAAGCTTCCCACCCAACAACAGTCACTATAAAGATCCCTACCCAGAAACAGTCACTATAGAGCACTCTACCTAACAAGAGTCAATATGGAGTACCAACCCAACATCAGTCACTATAGGTTACCACAAACCACAACAGTCACTATAGAGCACCTTTTCAACAATAGTCACTAAAGAGCACCATACCAAGCAACGTTGACTGTAGAGCACCCTACCCAGGAAACATCACTATAGAGCACTCTACCCAACTAACATCACTATAGAACACCCTACCCAGCAACAGTCACTATAGAGCCCGTACCCAACAACAGTAACTATAGAGCACTTTTCCCAACAACAGACACTATAGAGCACTTTTCCCAACAACAGACACTACAGAGCATCCCACTCAACAATAGCCACTATAGAGTTTTTACCAAACAACAGTCACTATAGAGTACTCCACCAGTAACAGTAAGTATAGAGCAATTTACCCAACAATTGTCACTATAGAGCACACTATCCAGCAATAGTCACTGTAGAGCACCTACACAACAACAGACAGTATAGTGCACCCACACAAGAAGAGTCACTAAAAAGCACCCTACAGAATCACAGTCACTATAGAGCACCCTACCAACAGCATTCACTATAGAGCATCGTATCCAAAAGCAGTCACTATAGATCACCTACCCAACAACAGTCTGTATAGAGCAACCTCCACAACAACACTCACTATAGAGAATTCTAAACAAGTCACTATAGAGCACTCTACAGAACAACAATAACTATAGAGCACCCCACTTAAAAGCAGTCACTACAGAGTACCCTAAACAGCAGCAGTCACTATAGGTCACCCTACACAACAACAGTCACTATTGAGCACCCTACCCAACCACAGTCACTATAGATCATTCTAACATAACAGTCACTACAGAGAATCCTACCCAAAAACCGTCACTACAGAGCACCTACCCAACAACTGTTATTATAAAAAATCCTACCCAAAAACAGTCACTCTAAAAAACCTACCAAATGACAGTCACTATATAGCATGTACAAAACAACAGTCACAATAGAGCAATCTTCTTAACAACAGTCACTACAAAGCACTTCACTCAATAATACTATAGAGTATCTACCAAACAACAGTCTCTATGGACCACTCCACCAGCAACAGTCATTATAGAGCACCTACCCAACAACAGTCACTATAAAGCACCACATGCAACAACAGTCACTATAGAGTACCTACAAACATCAGCAACTATGGAGCACTCTACCAAGCAAAAGTCAGTATAAACATGCCACATAACAACATTCAGTATACAGCATTCTACCCAGCAACAGTAACTATAGAGCACTCTACCCAGCCACAGTCAGTATAAAGCACTCTACTCAACAACAGTCACTATAGAATATCCTACCCATCAAGAGTCACTATACAGCATTCACCCAAAAACAGTCATTCTAGAGCACCCCACCAAAGAACAGTCACTATGGAGCACCTACCCAACTGTAGTCACCAAAGAGCAACCTACCAAGCAACAGTCACTGTAGAGTCCCCTACCCAGCAACAGTCACTATAGAGCAATCAACCCAATGACAGTCACTATAGAGTACACTACCCAGCAACAGTCACTAGAGAGCACCTACCCAGCATCCTACCCAGTTAAGAGCACTCCATCAACAACAGTCACTATAAATCACCTATCCATAAACAGTCACTATAGAGCACCCTACCCAGCAACAGTCAGTATAGAGCACCCTACCCATCAACAGTCATTATAGAGCACTCTAGCAGCAACACTGTAGAGAACTTCACCCAACAACAATCAGTATAAAGAACCCTAGGTATCCACTGTCACTATAGAGCAGCCTACCAAAAACAGTCACTATAGAGCAACCTACCAACAAGAATTGCTATATAGCAGTCTACCCAGAAACAGTCATTATACTAAACTATGCCCAGCAACAGTCACTATAGAGAATTCTACACAACAACAGACAGTATAAAGCACTTTACCCAACAACAGTCATTTATAGAGCACTGTACCCAACAGCAGTCACTGTAGAGCACCCTACTAAACAACAATCACTATAGAGTACCATACCGAGAAACAGTCAGTATAGAGCATCCAACTTTCATCATCAGTATACAGCAACCTATCAAGCAACACTCACTATAAAGCACTCTACTCAACAACATTCACTATATAGCATAGTACCAACAGGTGTCAGTATAGAGCATTTTATGCAACAACAATCATTGTAGAGCACCTACACAAAAACAGTCGCTATAGAGCACCTACCCAACAACAGTCACTATAGAGATCCTACCAAACAACAGTCACTATAAAGCATCTATCCAACAGCATTCATTTTAGTGCACTCTACCAAACAACAATTGCTATAAAGCACTGTACCCAACAACAGTCACTATAGAGCACCTACCCAACAAGAGTCAGTATAGAGTACCAACCCAAAAGCAGTCACTATAAAGCACCTACTCAACCACAGTCACTATAGAGCCCCCTATCAACAAGAGGCACTGTAGAACTCCCTACACAGCAGTAGACAATACAGAGCAGTCTACCAAAAATTAGTCACTAGAAAGCACTTTACTTAAAATCTTTCACAATAGAGCACCCCACCCAAAAGAAGTCACTATAGAATACCTACCAAACAACAATCACTATGGAGCACTCTACCCTGGAACATTCAGTTTAGAGCACCCCAGAAAACAACAGTCACTATAGAGCACACTATCCAGCAACAGTCACTACAGAGCACATTATGTAGCAACAGTCACTATAAAGCACTCTACCAAACAACAATCACTATAGAGCACACTATCCAGCAACAGTCACTATAAAGCACTTTACACAGCAACAGCCAGTATAGAGCACCCTACCCAATAACAGTCACTACAGACCATCCCAACAAACAACAGTTTTTACAGAATACCTACCAAACTACAGTCACTATAGAGCACTTTGCCCAGCAACAGTCAGTATAGAGCACCCCATCGAACAACAGTCACTATAGAGCACCCTATCCAGGAACAGTCACTATGAAGCACAAAACGAACAAGAGACACAATAGCACACCTACACAACAACAGACACTATAGAGCACTCTACCCAACCACAGTCACTAGAGAGCACCCTACCCAAAAACAGTTACCATAGGTCCCAAAATCTGTTTCTATAGATCACACTATTCAATAACAGTCACTATAAAGCACCTACCCAAAAATAGTCAGTATAAAGCCCTCTACCCGAACAGTCACTATAGACCACTCTACCCAAAAACAGTCACTATAGAGCACCCTACAAAAGTAGGGTCAGTATAAAGCACTCTACCTAAAAACAGTCACTATAGAGTACCCTACCAAACAACAGTCACTGTAGAGCCCTCTGCACAACAACATGCACAATAGAGCCCTCTACCCACCAACAGTCACTATAGAGCACCCTACACAACAACATACATTATAGAGCACCCTACACAACAACAGTCTTTATAAAGAACTGACCCAACATAAGTCACTGTAGATCAGTGCAGCAAACTACAGTCACTATAGAGCACTCTACACAACAGTCTCTAAAGAGCTCTCAACCCAGCAACAGTCACCAATGAGCCCTCTACCCAAAAATAGTCATTATGGGTCACCCTATCTAAAAACAATCACTATAGAGCTCCTACCCACATCAGTCACAATAGAGCACTCTACAAATAGCAGTCACTATAGAGCACTGTACAAAGCAACAGTCATTATAAAGCACTTACCGAACAACAGTCAGTATAGAGCACCTATGCAGCAACAGTCACTATACAGAACCCTTCCCAACATCAGTCACTATAGAGCACCCTACCAAACAACAGTCTCTATAAAGCCCTCTATGAAAAAAGAGTCACTATAAAGCCCTCCACAAAAAAGGCCACTATTGAGCACTGTACCAACAGCAGTCACTATAGAGCACACTAACCAAGAACAGTCACTATAGAGGGCTCTACCCAACAACAGTCAGTATAGAGCACTCTACTTAAAAACAGTCAACATAGAGCATTCTACCCAACAACAGTCATTATAAGTATCTCCACCCAAGAACAGTCACATACAGAGCACTCTAACCATCAACAGTCACCATAGAGCACCCCAAACCTACAACAGAGCAGTCTACCCAGAAAAGCAATTATACAGCAGCAACCTCCACAACAAACACTATGAGCACCCATTCAGCAACAGTCACTATAGATCACCTACCCAACAACCGTCACTGTAGAGAACCATACCGAAAAGTAATCACTATGGAGCACTCTACACAACAAGAGTCACTATAGAGAACTCTGCACAGCAACAGTCACTATAGAGAACTCCTCTCAACAACAATTACCTATAGAGAACTCTTTCCAACAACAGTCACCCTAAAGCACCCCACCCAACAATAGTCACTGTAGAGCACTTTCCCAGAAACAGTCACTATTGGACATTCTACCCAGCAATAGTCACTATGGAGCACACTACCAACAACAGTGACTATGAAGCATTCTACCCAGCAACAGTCACCATGGAGCACCCTACCAACAACAGTCAGTATAGAGCATTCTATGCAACAACAGTTAAAATAGAGCATTTAACCAACAACAGTCACCATAGAGCACCTTCCACACAATAGTCACTATAGATCAGCTACCAAACAGCAGTCAACAGAGCACCTACCCAAAAACTGTAACTATGGAGCACCTACTAAACAACAGTCAGTATAAAGAACACTACTGAACAACAGTCACTATACAGACCCCTAAACAACAACAGTCAGTATAGAGCCCTCTCCCCAAAACAGTCACTATAGAGAACCCTACCCAACAACTGTCAATATAGAGTACCCTTCATAAAGCCAATCACTATAGAACACCACATCTAACAACAGTCACTATAGAGTATCAACCAAGCAACAGTCACTTTGGAGCACTCTACCCAGCAACAGTCAATATAGGGCATTCCACCCAACCATAGTCATTATAGAGCACATCATCCAGCAACAATCACTAGACAGAAACCCACCCAGCAAGAGTTACTACAGAGCACTCAACTGAACTACACTGACTATGGAGCACACTATCCAGCAACATTCACAGCAGAGCACCCTACACAGCAACAGTCACTGTGGAGCACTAAACCCAGTAAGAGTCAGCACAGAGTCCTCTACAAAACAACAGCAATTATAGAGCACTCTACCCAATAAAATTCAATACAGAGCACCATACAGAAAAACAGTCGCCATAGATCATCCTATCCAACAGGAGTCACTATAGAGCACCTTAATTAAAAACAGTCACCATAGGGAGGAGGCAAGATGCCGTCGTAGAGGCGACTCAGGATTGCAGCTCTCAGTGAAGGCGCCGAGGGTGAGTCCTAGCCACATTCTCGGATGGACCTTTTATGCCCACAGAGCGTTGAAAGTCCCAGGTGTGGGAGAGACACGGGATGCTAATGCAGCCGGCTAATGCAGCCGGCTCCCACCGCCTCTTCGGCCAGCGCCGCAGTGGGACCCAGCGCGGAACTCACTGGTCTGGGTGCCCTGTTAAACCAGCAATCTGAGATTTGGAAGGGCAGATTGGCATGTCCATCTGATTGAACGGGACGTGGACAATCAGCGAGACCAGGAGTTTCCTGGGAAGTGTGGTCTGAGCCGGAGTAGTGGGCAGCGGCATGGAAGATTGCACGGATCCCAGTGCCTATCAGCAGGCTACTGGGGCGCCAGTGAGAGTCGACCTTTCAGCTTGGGGAGAGGAAGAGAGAGAGAGAGGATGGACTCTGAGGCAGGGAGCTGGGTGATTGGGCTCGGCAGGTCCCACGCTCACAGGGACAAGCAGGGTGGCGACTGGAGGTGCTTGGGGCTGAGAGTTTTGCTGCCAGCATCTAGGACGGTGCAGCCCGGTGAGGGAGGAGCTTCCACCACTGCTGAATCAGTCCACGCCCACTGAAGTACCACCCAGGACTGACGCAGCCTGCCATTGCCGAGGCAACCTGCCATAACAGAGAGACTCCGCCAGGAGGCGGGAGCGCTCCACAGCAGAAGGGAGCCCAGCAGAAGAAAGCCCAGCAGCAACAGGGCAGACCCGCACTAGCAGGTCAGAGCCCCGGCAGGAAAACAGTGAATAGACTGCCGCCCAGTGGGGCAGGACAGTGCAACAGATACTCATAAAGAAAACCCCAACTTCCTGAGACAGAGCATCTAAGGGGGGGGAAAGGGTGGTGCTTTATGAGTTCTATTGCAGCAGACATAAACAACATCCCAACAACCCTGAATGAACAACAGAGCTCACAGTTCAGCACCGGAGCTCCTATAAAGCACAGACTGTCTCCTCAAGCAGCTCCCTGACCCCTGTATATCCAAGGAGTCACCCCAGAAAAGGACTAATCAGACTAATATTTGGCTGGCATCATTCTGGAACAAGGGCAGCAGAAGAAGAAACTGGTATTATCCCTCACTGATCTGCAGCTGCTGCAGGTATACCCCAGAGAAGCAGGGCCTGGAATGGACCTCAGCACTCATACAGCAGAGAGGATAGATCATTAGAGGGAAAACTAAGTAACAAAAATACTTCATCATCAACAATCTCAGCATCCACACAGAGACCCAATTAAAAATCAGCAACTACTAAGACGACAGGCGGATAAATCCATAAAGATGGGAAGAAACCAGCGCAAAAAGGAGGAAAGAACCCGAAACCAAAACACCTCACCTCCAAAAAGAACCGAAACTCCTCACCAGCAAGGGAAGAAAGCTGGACGGAGAATGAATGTGACGAAATGATGGAATCAGACTTCAGAAAGTGGATAATGAGAAACTTCAGTGAGCCAAAGGAACATGTTCTAAACCAGTGCAAAGAAACTAAGAACCTTGAAAAAAGATTTGAAAAAAGATTCGAGGAATTGATAACGAGAATGGACAACTTAGAGAGGAATATGAATGAATTGAAGGAGCTGAAAAACACAACACGAGAACTTCGCGAAGCATGCACAAGTTTTAACAGCTGAATTGACCAAGCAGAAGAAAGAAGATCAGAAGGTGAAGTTCAACTCAATGAAATAAAACGAGAAACCAAGATTAAAGGAAAAAGCACAAAAAGGAATGAACAAAATCTCCAAGAAATGTGGGACTATGTGAAGAGACCGAACCTACGTTTGATAGGTGTACCAGAATGTGATGAAGAGAATGAATCCAAGCTGGAAAACACTCTTCAGGATATTATACAGGAAAATTTCCCCAACCTAGCAAGACAGGTCAATACTCAACTCCAGGAAATACAGAGAACACCACAAAGAGACTCTGCAAGTAGAGCAACCCCAAGGCACATAATCGTCAGATTCACCAGGGTTGAAACGAAGGAGAAAATACTAAGGGCAGCCAGAGAAAAAGGTCGGGTCACCCACAAAGGGAAGCCCATCAGACTCACAGCAGATCTCTCGGCAGAGACCCTACAAGCCAGAAAAGAGTGGGGGCCAATATTCAACATCCTTAAAGAAAAAAGGTTTCAACCCAGAATTTCATATCCAGCCAAACTGAGTTTCATAAGTGAAGGAAAAATAAAATCCTTCATGAACAAGCAAGTACTCAGAGATTTTGTCACCACTAGGCCTGCTTTACAAGAGCTTCTGAAACAGGCACTACACATAGAAAGAAACAACCAGTTCCAGCCATCCTAAAAGCATACCAAATGCTAAAGACCATCAACAAAATGAAGAATGCACATAAACCAACGGGTAAAACAGCCAGCTAGCATCAAAATGGCAGTATCAAATTCACACATAACAATATTAACCCTGAATGTAAATGGGATAAATGCACCAATCAAAAGACACAAACTGGAAAATTGGATAAAATACCAAAACCCATCTGTGTGCTGTATCCAGGAAACCCACCTCACACGCAAAGATACACAAAGGCTCAAAATAAAAGAATGGAGGAAGATTTACCAAGCAAATGGAGAGCAAAAAAAAGCAGGAGTTGCAATTCTCATCTCTGATAAAATAGACTTTAAAGCAACAAAGATCAAAAGGGACAAAGAAGGTCATTACATAATGGTAAAAGGATCGATACAACAAGAAGAGCTAATGATTATAAATATATATGGACCCAATGTAGGAGCACCCAGATATATAAGGACTCCTAAACCAGGAGGAAGCCGAAACTATGAATAGACCAATAACAAGGTCTGAAGTTGAGGCAGCAATTAAGAGCCTACCACACAAAAAAGCCCAGGTCCAGATGGGTTCACAGCTGAATTCTACCAGAAACACAAAGAAAATCTGGTACCATTCTTTCTGAGACTATTCCAAATAATCCAAAAAGAGGGAACCCTTCCCAAATCATTTTATGAGACCAAAATCATCCTGATACCAAAACCTGGCAGAGACTCAACAAGAAAAGAAAACTTCAGGCCAATATCCATGATGAACATAGATGCAAAAATCTTCAATAAAATACTGGCAAACCGATTGCAACAGCACATTAAAAACCTTATCCATCATGATCAAGTAGGATTCATCCCGGGGATGCAAGGCTGGTTCAACATACGCAAGTCTA